>BQNB010000530.1:0-111285 GCA_026074375.1 Tanacetum coccineum | reverse complement strand
TTCTAGTCTACGCGATTTAGCTTAAAAGTCAATTTAAAAGTAAACACGTATCGGACCAAAATAAATAGTGACGAATATTAGTAGTCGTAAAATGACCTGAAATTGAGAAATGTTACAAAAAGTCGGTTTTCGGTTCGGTTCGGTTTTAAACCGAAGCTTAGCCTTAGAGCAAGGTAACTTGTTTCATTTATACAAGATTCGTCCAAAAACTTGGAGATGTTATTGGAAGGATATTATTTTCATTGGGATAAAATAGGTATGTCAGTCCAACTATCGAAGCTATATACAAGATACGTAATGTGTAGGTTTTCTCTGGTTATACATGCTTGAGGTTAATGTAGATTTCAGCCACATTTCATTGTATTTAACTTTTTGATTTTATCATATTTTACTAGGTAACTCTTTACTAAAAAAAGAATATTATAAAACCTTAAAAACATAAAGATTGCCGGGTTAATGCATTTAATGCTACCCAACCGCCCAATCCATACCCGATCCAAAACCCACCGTATGCTGCGTTAAATGCTGACCCAACCCGACTCTTGCCCGGCTCTGACCCAAACGCAATTAATGAGGCCCGACACGTTATTTTTTGTTTAGCACACCTGTTATCATACTACGTGGTGGGAATACACATTAACAAAAAACACACATGAAACACATAGAGCACCCACCGATTCTCTCTCTCTCTAACTGATCGTCTCTCTCTCTTTATCTCTTTCTAACATGTCGATTGCATTCAATGATATGATTTTTTTGTGGGGTTGTCACGGTTGTTGGGGTTTTGTTCTTGAATGATATGATTGCATTTGATGGGGTTTTGTTCCTGAATGGTGTGATTACATACACTGATATTCCTGTGGGGTTGTTACGATTGTTGTTACTTCTGGGGTTGGTAATTTTTTATTTCGATTTAAGTTTTTGTTGATCTATTCTATTAATTAGGGTTAGGGTTACTCGGGTTAGGGTTTGTGGTTTCTTTTTTTATGATTGTTGTGGTTTTTACGTGTGATACCAATCGGATTCAGTTAATGGATTTTGAACGTGTTGTTGTTTTGGGCGTGATAAATTAGTGAAACTCACTTTACATGTTTATGTACTTGGGAGAGCATGTAGAGTCAAGGTTATTCGTATCTTGGCGGGGCAAATAATTAGATTTGCAGCCATGGCGGGTTGACCCTTCTCTTTAGCTACGGATTCATGGCTCGAGATTCATAGTAGCTACTTTGTTTGGTAACATTGTTGTTATTTTCGTGTTTTACTCTCATGAGTTAGGAAATATTTTTAGACCGTCGAATGTCACCTACGCTACAGTGTCTTCGATGCCACCGATCTCTTCGTTGCCACCGTTTATGATGTGTGGCGATGTTGATCGGTGTGTGATGATGAGCAGTTTAGGTGGGTGCGTAAACATCTGTGTTTTGGCAAGGTAATCAGCGGTTTGTTGTATGCGTTTGGTGTCTGTTTTTTGTTAATGTGTATGTGTTGTAAACAATAGCTATGGACATGTACCCATCACGTGTATGAAAACGGAAATGCCTTTCGTAGTATAATTAAACAATGTCCATATCATGGCAGGGCAGCCACACTTGGATTGTGGCTGCAGTCATGGCGTGTATTTGGTATCGCATCTATATTTACATTCCTATTTTGAAATGTTGATGGTCTTTTAACTTTGCGGAAAGTGGAAGGATGTCAGAGAGCGATAATCGCTCGCCTCAGCAACCTTCACATGCGCACACATACCATGGATATAGAATGATGGTAATATCGGTTGTAATACTTATAATTTACTGTTTACGGTTTTTATGCGACTAGAACGATGGTAATATTAGTTGTAAGAGGTTGTGATGACTACGAAAGGCCTTGACAAAGCTGAGATTGTTCATGTCTTGGCGGGGCAGCTTATTACGGTTGCAGCCATGGCGGATGCATCCTCTTTGTCGATTGTTAGCCTATCTGAGCCTCATGTACCGTGACATAGACACTTCTTATAGCGCAGTTTGATATCTAATTTTTTCATTGTGCTTCTCACGGGTATTTAGCCAGGCATTTTTATAAAGTTATCGACTTTTATATAAGGTTGGGTTCGGATCTAATGTGGCTTTTGGTTTAGAAAGAGTACAACTGTTCTGACCCGGTGTTAATTTTCCCATTGTGTTAGCTTGACAATATGGCGCTAATCATATGTTCGGGTATTGACATATGTTATTTTGTATAGTACAAGCAAAACTCAGATTGCGGCTAAGACCCTAGATGGTTTTTTATATGGGATATACACGTAAGAGGGTGGACATCTCACTGTTTGTGGTTTTTGTGCGACTAGAACGATGGTAATATCAGTTGTAAGAGGTTATGATGACTGCGAAAGGCCTCGACAAAGCTGAGATTGTCCTTGTCTTGTCGAGGCAACTTATTACAGTTGCAGCCATGGCGGATGCATCCTCTTTGTC
This sequence comes from Tanacetum coccineum, assembly GCA_026074375.1. Taxonomy (NCBI): domain Eukaryota; kingdom Viridiplantae; phylum Streptophyta; class Magnoliopsida; order Asterales; family Asteraceae; genus Tanacetum; species Tanacetum coccineum. Next base: position 108,832 of record BQNB010000530.1, on the reverse strand, counting down.
AATTTTTAGCCCGTCTGAGCCTCATGTACCATGACGTAGACACTTCTTACAGCGCGGTTTGATATAATGCGGTGTTCGGCTTAAAAAATTAAAAATGTGGGTTTTGGTTTAAAAAAGTACAATTGTTCTGACCCGATGTTCATTTTGCCATTGTGCGAGCTTGACAATATGTCGCTGATCACATGTTCGGGTATCTGTCATTTCTCTTCTAATTCGATCTTAGCTAAACTTAGGCGTCCTACACTCGTAGACTGAAACCAGTCGCCAGAATATCAGGTCACAGGCTCATAAAGGTCATATACAGAACACTTGCACGCGTCTTGTAGAGTTTTGGGTTTATATTTGCGCCTTACTGTTTATGCTACCATAGGATTGAGTGTTATCTCAAGAAATCCAAACTGTATGATGATATTGGGAGTTGAGCAAATGTGGATGATTTGTAGTGGTCAGGTATCATTTTTCTTGTTTTTTCTTTTTTTCTATTTTCCTTTTTCTAGTGAGCAATGCCATAAAATCAGAAAATAACTAAAAAAGGTTAGAAAATGTGGCAACTTTGAATGGGGAAATCCAATTTACTTACGCTTGGATTGATTTTGGTTGTGCTTATCTCAAATGGGTCATAAAAAAATTCAACTAAAAGGAGAACGGGTTGAACAACTTAAAAGTCGCCAAAAGCATATATTGATGCATACAATATTATAAATTGTCTGTATTTAAAGATTTATTTGTATAGAAGTAATAATGTTTTGCAATGATAATAGTAATATGATGACAGACTTACAGTTACGTATCATATTACAAGAAAGATAGTGGGGAGACATAGATTTGGCACATATCAAACCAGCATATATGGTAAGGGTCAATGTGGGTTGTATTATCGATAACCGGATGAGGTTTCCCCTGTCAGGTTACCCGCGGAGGGTGAGACTTTTTAAATCATTTATATGCGGCCTCACCGGGCTAATCCGGACCGTTTCCGACCCTTACCTAGCCACTAGGTCATTTGGTGATGGTTGCGGGTTGTATTATAGCTAATGGGAACCCAACACTGTGGCAAAATGAACATCGGCAAAATGAATACATGAATCTATCATATTGAGGGCACTTGAGATGATATATGATGGTTTCATGTTTCTTAATTTACGTCTGCTCATGGTTTTCATCAATATGATTGGGTTAGAAAGCAGGTAAATTTATTTTCTAGGTTTCAGTCGAGATTAAGGTTAAAATTGATCTACTTACTTCGTGTTTATTTTTTTATTATAAAGCATGGGATTTAACTGTTATATAAAGGATTAAATTTAATGGTGTGTTTGGATCGAGTAGAGTTTTTGCTCTAATTTTGGTTCTTTTATGGTTTAGGTATCTGCTTAAGTCATCGGTTACTTCTGCACTTAATAGCCTTGCGTTCAAATTAAGGTACGCATTTTGATGTTGGTCAATGTAGAAATAATATATCAATCGAGCCAAGTTTAATAATTGAAAAATGCAAAAAATGTAGGCGTTCAGGATAATGAGAAGAGAAGTGATCAGACACACCATAAAAAGATAGATTACAGAAATGGCCGGCGATCAAGTTTCATTATATCTTTGCGAGTTTATTCTTAAGCATATGTCTATTAGAAGTTAGGTTTCTTGAATTTTTGTTGCGGTTTCAGATTTGTTGTTGTTAATATTGTTGAATTTTCAAAAATTAAAGCTGAAAATCTTGAATCAGGACGGGATCAGACGTTGACTAATCATGACTTATCACAAGGATTTTGAATGGAATATTGGAAACAAAAAACAAAGCGCTACGAGTTCAGATGATAAGGATTTGGAGCGATTGGCTGCCACGTATTACGTGACAAATTTCCTAAAACATTTGACGGTGCGCAATCTATGGAAGGAATTAGAGGGGTATGGAAGACTTGTAGACATTTACATTGCTTGGAAGTTATCCAAACAAGGTAAACGATTTGCGTTTATTCGCTTCTTGAATGTCAAGGATGAGCATAGATTGGATTATAAATTGCAATCGGTTTGGGTAGGAAGCTTTCATCTGTTCATATCTAGGGCTCGGTTTTTAAGAGAGATGCCAAAGAGGAGTCTAGGCAAGACAAATACTGAATTTGTTGGGAGGAAGGATAATATTGCCATGAATGCAAACAAAGTCAAGGTAGTTCATATGCAAATATGGTGAAAGGGTGCAATGTGGACAAGCAAAATGATGATCAGCAGGGTAAGATTGTTTTAGAGGTGGGGGAATATCAATCTGTTGAACATTCATATCGGATAGTTCTAGGTGAAGTGAATAATGTGACGGTAATTCCTCAGTTGATTAGAATGTGCTATGATGAGGGCTTTGACGATGTGAGAATAAACTATATTGGTGGTATGTGGGTTTGGATAGAATTCATGTCGTCGGCAACGTGTATTAGTTTTAAAAAACATCAGGGGATTGGAGCACACTTTAAACAGATTATCGCACCATCGAATAACTTTGTAGTTAAGGAGAGGGCTATTTGGATTGAAATACAAGGTATGTCATTATGTGCTTGGATAAAGTCGGCGTACAACAAGGTTGCAAGCATGTATGGTAACATCTTATTCTAGGACAATGAGCTGGAGGAGCATAGAAGTAGTGGGAAGATATGTGTGTGTTCTAAAAGTCAAGGGCCGATTAATGAGACGCGGATTGTAGTTGTGGCCGGAAAGGAGTATGAAATAAGTGTTAGAGAAATTGCAAATTGGTGGCCTGATATACACAAATGGAAGAAGGAGTGGGGAGTAGCTCGCAAGTAGAGGAAGAAGATTTAGATGAGGTGGTGGAATCATTTGATGCAAGTGAGAATGAGGAAGCGGTGCCAATTAATGAGGTCATTCTAGATAGTTTCAAAGCTGGGAAAGAAGAACAAAATAAACACGAACCAGAGGTAGTTATGGAGGGCAATGTAGAGGAGAATGATACAAGAAAAGAGTCATATGATAACTTAATGAAAAAGGTGCACGAACACGAAAAAGATCAGGATGGTTAACAATCGGAAACTAGCAATCATACGTTTCCTCCTGGTTTTAATGGTATGAGATTTCAACAAAGTGCAGCAAGCACAGAAAAGATTGGCTCTACAACATCATTTAATATTCAAGGTAATAAATTCAAGTTACTCAAAAAATCATTATCCTCTGGATCATTAATAGAAGGTATGGAAAAATATGTTGAAATTAGGGGAGTGTTAGGATATGATTTAACGGGATGCAAGGAGGACATTGCTAAATTGATTAATCGAATGGGTGAAAAACATGATGTCAAATGAATACGTTGTCTATAAATCTTTATGATATGAAATGCCACAACAAGAGGTGGTGGATAAAAAAGATCTGTATAGAACATTGTATAAGTGTGGTTAGTGTTCAAGAAACTAAGATGACAACGTTGGATTTATTTCTTGTTCGTTCGTTGTGGGGAAATACTCAATTCGAAGTGGCGAGTAGCAGGGCTAGAGGAAGATCAGGTGGTTTGGTTACTGTTAGGGACCCAAATATGTTTAAAAGATCAAGAATTTGGTGTATTGAAAATGTTGTTATTATAGAAGTAGAGGTGGTTGGCTGTAATCTAATTTGTTACCTTGTAAACGCGTATGCGCCGCAAGATTGTAATCGGAAGTTAGAGCTGTGAGACTACATTACATGGTTTATTACAAATCATGAAGATGAATTCCTAGTGTTTGGAGATTTCAATGCGGTTAGACATGAATATGAAAGATCAGGTATGACATTCTGTAGACAAACATTAGAGGACTTTAATAGATTCATAATCAATTCGGACCTGGTAGAGTTGCAAATTGGAGGAAGGAGGTTCACTAGAGTGGATAAACATTGTACTCGTATGGCAAAGCTCGATCATTTCCTAATGTCGAATGGGTTAGTGGATAAATTTCCAAATATGGTAGGCACTGTTCTTCCGAGATTATGGTTAGACCATTGTCTCATTGTATTAAAGCAAGAAAGAATAGATTATGGCCCAATTCCCTTCAAATTATTTAATTCTTGGAGCCTGTTAGAAGGGTACGATCAGGTGGTGCGGGATGCTTGGAATGAAATAACACAACACGAGGGTGGTAATATGTTCGTCATTTTCAAAAACAAGCTCAAGAATGTAAAAGTTAAATTGAAAGCTTGGCACAAGAATATTAGTAACAACAGAGGAACAAAGCAAGAATATATTAGGAGATTGGATAAGTTGGATGCCTATATGGAGTTAAATAATGCAACTCATTAGATGGTAGCAGAGAGACTAGATATTATGAAACATTTGGCGGACTTAGAAAAGAAGGAAGGTATGGATCTTGCTCAAAAATTGAAGCTGGAATGAGGTTTAGAGGGTGATGAAAACTTCCATTCCATGCTCAATAAAAAATGTAGAAAAGCAGCAATTAATGGTGTTATGGAAGATGGAACCTGGATATCTGATCCGGGGCAAGTTAAGGATCGGTTTTGTACATTCTTCCATGAAAAAATCAAACATTTTAATGGGAACAGAATGGTGACACCGAGTGCAAGAATGATGAAACTCTCGGATGAGCAGGTGAATGCTATCTCATGTTGCTTTAGCCTAGAAGAAATTAAAAAAGCTGTTTGGTCATGTGGTTGTGATCGAGCACCAAGTCCAGATGGTTTTACATTTCGATTTATAAAACAGTTTTGGAACATGAAAAATGAGGATATTCAGAATTTTGTGCACGAGTTTTATGAGTACGTTGGGTGTAACTCATCTTTCATTACACTGATACCAAAGGTTAGTAGTCCGGTACATTTAAATATTATCGTCCAATAAGTTTAATTGGGATTCAGTACAAGATTGTTGCAAAATTGTTAGCTAATCGGATGGTAAAAGTTATAGATGATCTTGTGCATCCGGTGCAATCAGCGTTTGTTAAAGGTCGTCAAATATTAGATAGTTCCATGGTAGTAAACGAGGTGATAGAGTGGTATAAGAAGAAAAATAAAAATGTATGCTTTTAAAGGTTGATTTGGATAAGGCGTACCATTCGGTGAGTTGGGATTATTTATTACAGATTATAGCTTGGATGGGATTTAATGAAAAATGGATCTAATGGATACGGGCATGCTTGATCTCTTCTCGGGCATCGGTTTTGGTAAATGGTAGCCCGACTAACGAAATCCAGCTTCAACGGGGTCTTCGTCAAGGAGATCCATTTTCACCGTTTCTATTCATTCTAGCTATGGAGGGGTTACACATTGCTATGGAGGACGCGATAGAGCATGATATTTTCCGTGACATTCGAGTGGGGCCCGGTGAGGCTCACATTTCACATGTATTCTATGCCGATGACGCAATGTTTATGGGAGAATGGGATGCTAAAAATGGGTCTAATTTTATAACCATTCTTAATTGTTTCTATCTTATATCAGGTTTGCGTATCAATCTACACAAGTCCAAACTATACGGGGTTGGTGTTTCATTGGACGAGGTGAAGGAATTTTCAAGTAACACATGTTGCTCGGTTTCCTCCCTCCCATTTACATACCTTGGGTTACCTGTTGGGTGCAATATAAGAAGGATTTCTAGTTGGGAGGATATGATATCAAAAGTCCAAAAAAAGCTTTCAACATGGAAGATCAAACTGTTATCCATAGGTGGCAGGCTAACTCTTATTAAATCAGTATTGGGAAGCCTTGGTGTTTACTTTATGTCGATGTTCATGATGCCCGAAGTTGTTAATAAGAAGATCGAAGCTCTTCGTGCTCAATTTTTCTGGGGTGGTGATGATGTAGATCGGAAAATTTCATGGGTTCAATGGAGTCAAGTTCTCAATTCAAAAGAAAACGGTGGTGTCGGTATAGGGAGTCTAAAAGCCTTGAACCTTGCATTGATTCAAAAATGGCGGTGGCGGTTTCATACGGATAAAAGAGGGATTTGGAATAAAATTATTTCGAGTATATACGGACAACAGGGAGGATTTTGATCAATCGTGTCTCATATGCATGAGAGTGGGGTTTGGAGCTCTATTTTAAAAGCTATGCATCAGATGCATGACAGAAATTTGGTGAAATATTAGTCTATGCAGAAAAAAACTGGTAACGAAAGAGACACTCGGTTTTGGTCAGATTTATAGGTTGGTGATCAGACTTTAAAGGAGAGGTTATCGAGAGTTTTTGCGTTAGAAAGAATCAAAGACTGTAGCATTGCGGATCGATGGTATGACGACAATTGGAATTGGAATTGGATCAGAAATATGTATACTAGGGGTCGTACGGGACAATAGTTTCTTGACCTTCTTTATGTGCTTCGAGGTATAGATTGGTCGGAGAATGAAGATGTGTGGAGGTGGAAGCTCGACCATGAGGGTATGTTCTCAGTAGCATGTACACGGATTCATATAGACAACCTTTTGTTATATTCCGGTGAGCTTCTAACTAGATGGAATACTTTAATACCGATAAAGGTGAATATTCTATGATGGAGGATAAGAATGGATCGGTTGCCTACTCTGGAAAAGCTAGATCAGAAAGGCATAGATTTCTCTTCTCTATTGTGCCCGGTGTGTAATACGTATATAGAAGATGTGAATCATGTGTTCGTGACATGTGATCTTGCGTCTCAAATTTGGGATAGAATCTTCTGTTGGCTTGATATGGCTCAACTGGTTTTCTTATCCATTGCGGACATCGTGGATTGGATTATATCGATGCATTGTAGTCTCAAACGCAAAAAGGTGTTGGAAGCTATTATTATCCTAACGTCTATGTGGGTGATATGGAAGTATCGAAATAATACTCTTTTTGGGTCGGTGAAGATGAAAAGGAGTAGTATTTTTGTTGTTATTGTGTCAAATGCTTTTGAGTGGTGTTCGAGTAGGAGTAGATATTGTTCTAGAAATTGGTCGTTGTGGTTGCAAAACCCAATGCTTTATATTTTGTAATTGTTTTTGTTGCATTCGCTAGTTCCTTGCTAGTTGTTAATAAAATTTGAGCCGTTCAAAAAAAATATTGTTGAATTTTGAATTTTGGGTTTTCTTAAAATTTAAGGGTTTTGTAATATTTTAGTGTTTTTTTGCTTAATTTATAAAGGTTCTGTATTCAATATTTTGTTATTTGCATTGTTTATGTTGCACGTAATAAAATTTGTAAACAGACGACATGGTCAATTGAGTATTCTGGAACAAACCGGCCAGATGCAGCTCACCTCACAACGAAAACGGCAATCACCAACAGACCCATTTTAGCCGACCCATTTCGACATCAACAACAACGACGCCCACTCATCGTCCCGCAAGGAAGCGCGATCCGATATACTCGTTATTGTCATTCGACATGTCTTTTATATCAAATTTTGTTGTAAACAAAGATATCCTCTATATAGCTTCGATAGTTGGGTTAACATACCTATTTTAATTTCTTTTAGAGTAAATTGCATAAATCGTCCTTAAAGTTTGGTCAAATTGCATGTTTTGTCTTAAACCTTACAAAAGTGCAAGGATCATCCCTGTGGAGAAACATTTGGTGCAAGTATCATCCCCGCAGGGACGATACTCGCACCAAAGGTTTCCTCAAAAGTTTCCTTACATGGACGATACTTGCACCAAAGGTTTCCCACAAGTACGATCCCTGCACTTTCGTAACGTTTGGGACTAAACATGCAATTTGGCCAAACTTTAGGGACGATTTATGCAATTTACTCTTTCTTTTATTTGGATGATGACAGAAAATTTCACTAAAATAACTACTCACGCGAAGCTTTAAATTATGAGGCACCAAGACTATGAACACCCTTACAGTTAAAACTTAAAAACATGTCTACTCGAAGCACAACCTTATAAGTTGTGTAACATTACTATAAAAACTGGATAACTCATATCCTTATTTCATATTCCCATTTCTTTCGAGTAGCGCATTTGGTGTAAGTATTTACGAAAGTAAATTTGGATTAGTGAACGCTTAGATAAGGTAATAAAAGAACGAGTAAACTACATCGTTCGTCCTTGTGGTTTGCGTTGACCGCAGCTTATGGTCCTTTGACCGAAAAAAATGCACCATCCGTCCTTAAGTAGGAAACGTATTCTGTCGTTAGTCCCTCAATCTAACAGAGCCTACTAACCTTCGTTAAATCACCTCAAATAAGAGTATCTTCGTCATTATACATATTCAAACGAGGATAAAGTTGTCATTTTACCCTTATGACCCAACACTACAAAATAAATAATCTTTAATATTTGATGACGTATAATATGCATAACAGGCCTCCGGGCCTTGACTATATAAGTTATACATGGGCCCAGGCCCAACAAAACAATCGCAAAACATAACGGACCAAAAATAAGCCTAGACCAACTGGCTACGGTCTAGAGACAGCAAGACGGACGGAAGGCTTCCAAAAGGACGCTTCCGTAAAGCAGCGGAAGTCCGCTAGGCAAGCCTAAGTCCGCAATACATGATTATAAGCGGATCCTTGCCCGACGAGGGTCCCACTTTGGCCCACTAACAGAAATAAGCGAAATGTTAGGAAAACCTAATGTTTGGCTCACCTATAAAAGGGGGTACTCTAACACCCCATAAGGTATGATTTTCTGACCACATTTCACAAACACATACTCTGACATTCTCTGACAAATATGTTTACTTACTCTTACGCCGGAGTCCAATCGTGGGGTCCGTCCCCACGGTAAGACTAACGGTTTGCCTTTTATTGTGCAGGGAATCATCTCATTACTTGATTTAGTACAAGATCTCACCCTTGGGCCTGACCCAACAATCACCCAGATCCATCTCTCCAACCCATTACATATTTTGTACTAACAAGTTGGCGCCATCCGTGGGACCGAAATACAACTGCGTTCTACAAAAATACTCACCATGAGCAATCATGAATAAACCACTCCTAGCCATCCCACATCTGCCGTGCGGAACATGGTTGGGAGAGGAAAAGAGCCAGCTACGCAAGACCGAGGCAGGCCCGTGTCCGACGTAGCCCTCCGAGAATATTGCGACAAAAATTACAATCAGCTGCTGCCAATCATGGCCGAGAAGTTTAACCGGGAGAAAGAAAAAAGTGAAAAACTAAAGGAACTAAAGTCCCGGCTTAACTTCGAAGGATGTTCCAGAACATCGTCGTACTCCGAGTAAAAAACGATGGACATTAAGGAACATGAAAAAAGACACAGATCTAGGCGCTCCCGTAGCTCAAGAACTAGCGTGTTCTCAAGAATAAGACGTGAGCGGTCAAGATCACCAAGGCAGAGGTCAAAAGTAGGAGGCGTGTTTAAAAGGCTAGGAAGCAGGGGGAAGAGTGTGTATGCACGCCCAAACAGCTACAGCCAGCACTCCTATTCAAAATACACATAAGCTCTCTTAGAGATTGAGGATAGTGAAGGCGGCCACTGGAAGTCAAGATCGAAGAAGAATAAATCATGAAGGGAAGAGGATGACTTGTCCCAGCCATGGGTATGTGAAGAGGTAGATCCTTTCATGCCTAGAATCTATTACTTCGACTTCCCAAAAACAAGGATGCCCAGCCATATTAAGACGTATGATGGAAGTGAAGATCCGGAGGATCATTTGAAAATTTTCCAGACGGCAGCAAAAACGGAACGATAGGCCATGCCAACATGGTGCCACATGTTCAACTCTACGCTGACGGGAAATGCGAGAGTATGGTTTGATGACATTCCTCCTGAATAAATAGATAGTTATGATGATCTGAAGAAAGCATTTCTGGAAAGTTATCTCCAGCAGAAGAAATGCATTAAAGATCCCATAGAAATCCATAGCATAAAACAGCGAGAGGGAGAGTCTACGGAAGACTTTGTGAAAAGGTATAAACTGGAAAGCAGGGATGTCAAGGGGGCTCCAGAATGCATGAGAATCTCCAGATTCGTACATGGAATTACAAACCCTGAACTCATCAAACGTCTCCATGACAAAATCCCGAAAACAGTTGATGAAATGATAAGAGTAACCACATCTTTCCTTAGGGGGGGAAGTGGCAGCCTCAAGTCACGAACGAAAGAAAACGTTTCCACCATGGAAACAGCATGAGGGAAACCAAAAGCAAAACTTTAAAAAAGGAGGCTCCCGGAACCAACAAAGGTCGAAAAGGAAGCAGGATCGGTTTTCCTTACTCACAAAAACCCCCAAATAAAATTTCGCCTTAGACAAAGGAAAATTCAAAGCTCCGCCACCAATGACAACTCCGGTTGAGAAACGGAACCATGCGAAATTCTGCGAGTTCCATGGTGAAGTAGGACATAACACGGACGAATGTATGCACCTGAAGAAACAGATTGAGGAAATACTAAAAGCAGGAAAGCTGTCACATTTGATTAAGGAACTCAAACAGAACAACAGGAAGGAACAGCCTAAGGTAACAAAGAAATGAGAAACTTCCGGGAAGGATAAAGCACTAGCTATCCTAATGGTTCAACCTTGGGAAAGGGTGGCTAGACAAATGATTACACAGAGTTTCTCTCCCAATCTGGAAATCTTTTTTCCACCCCTGGGGGAAGATGAATGAACGAAAGGTCCAATGATCATAGAGGCGGAAATAGGAGTCCACTGTGTACACCGTATGTATGTGGACGGCGGGTCAGCCTTAGAAATTTTGTATGAGCATTGCTTTAGCCGACTCTGTCCGGAAATCAAAAAAAATTTGATACCAGCCACTACCCCTTTGATTGGATTCAGTGGTGAGATAATATGGCTAATAGGGCAAATACAACTATTGGTTAAGATTGGAGATGAAGAACACTCTACCTCAGCCTGGATGAATCTCATGGTTGTAAGATCACCGTCTCCGTACAATGGAATTATTAGAAGACAAGGAGTCATAAAATTGCAAGCAGTCATGTCGATAGCTCATGAAATGCTAAAGATCCTGGTGGAAGGAGGAGTGATTACCCTAAAGAGTAGCAAGCTGGTTTCGCTGGAATGTGTGGTGGTCTCCGAACATGAAGGAGCCCCATCAGCTACCAAGCCAATAATAGAAGAAAGACTCAAAGTAGCAATAAACGCAGAATATCCAGAACAAACAGTAATGATTGGCTCTACCCTCACCGAGGGAGGCCGCAACAAGTTGTGTGAACTACTCCAGTGCAACTTGGACATTTTTGCTTGGAAGCTTACAGATATGACCCGCGTCCTAAGACACATCACGGAGCATCGCTTAAACGTGCGAGAAGGATGTTCTCCGGTAAGACAAAAGAAAAGAGGGCAAGCGGCTGACAAAAACCAGGCAATACAAGAGGAAGTCGGGAAACTCGTAGAGGCAGGAATAATGAAGGAAGTACACTACCATGACTGGCTGTCTAACCCAGTGATGGTAAAAAAGCATGATGACAGTTGGAGAATGTGCGTTGATTTCAAAGATCTAAACAAAGCATGCCCAAAAGACGGTTATCCGCTACCGAAAATAGACTGGAAGGTGGAATCCTTGTGCGGATTCCCTTTCAAATGCTTTTTAAACGCATATAAAGGTTATCATCAAATACAAATGGCAAAGGAAAATGAAGAGAAAACCACATTCATCACAAGCCAAGGAATATTCTGCTTTACGAAAATGCCTTTTGGCCTAAGGAATGCTGGGGCAACCTATCAACGTCTGGTGGATAAAGCGTTCCATAAACATATTGGCAGAAATCTGGAAGTGTACGTGGATGACCTTGTCCTCAAAATTCGCACGGAAGACGAGATAGTCAGAGACATAGAAGAAACATTTAAAACTCTAAGGGAAATTAACATGAAGCTAAACCCTAAAAAATGTACCTTTGGGGTAGAGGAATGAATGTTCCTAGGGTACAAAGTCAACTCTAAGGGGCTGAAAGTATACCCAGATAAGGTGGACGCTGTGCTAAGTCTCCCTTCCCCAAAATGTTTAAAGGACGTGCAAAAGTTAAACGGAAAACTCGCAAGCCTGAATATGTTCTTGGCCAAATCAGCAGAGAAGTCATTACCGTTCTTTAAAACTTTGAAAAAATGCACGAATAAAAGTGACTTCCATTGGACCACGGAAGCGGAAGAGGCGTTTAAGCAAATGAAACAGCTAATAGCTGAGCTCCCTATGCTAACGACACCAATGGAAAAGTAAGAGCTTATTTTTCACTTGACCGCAGCAAAAGAGACAGTCAGTGCAGTCCTGATGACGGAAAAGGAAGCTAAACAGATGCCCATTTACTTTGTTAGCAGGGCATTAAGAGGCCCGGAACTAAACTACACGTCAATGGAAAAGTTAGTGCTGGCCTTAATACATGCTAGTAAGCGCCTAAAAAGGTACTTTCAGGCACATCCAATAATAGTAATCATGAACCAGCCTATACAGCAGATACTATCAAGACCGGAAGTAGCAAGAAGACTATAGAAGTAGAGTATTAAATTAGGAGAATACGCAATACATTACAGGCCTAGAGTATCAGTCAAAAGGCAGATATTAGCAGACTTCATTGTCGAAAGACCAGAAGAGAACTCTCCGGATACTCCGATGGAAAAGGAAGAGGAGCTCCCTGAACCATGGATTTTGTTTACAGACGGATCCTCCTACATGGATGGATCCGGAGCAGGACTAATACTCACAAACCCAGAGGGGATGGAATTCACTTACGCCTTAAGGTTCAGGTTCGATGCAACAAACAACGAAGGAGAATATGAAGCTTTGATTGCTGGACTAAGGATAGCGGAACAAATGGGTGTGAAAAAACATCAAGCAAATGTGGATTCACGCTTAGTGGCCAATCAAGTAAACGGAACGTATGTTGCAAAGGAGGCTGACATGATCTGTTACCTGGAAAAAGTAAAAGCACTTATAGGTAGCTTCAAGGCATTCACAATTAAACAAATCCCTACAAAAAAGCTGATGCTCTAAGAAAAATAGCTTCCACAAGCTTTGCACACCTAAGTAAGCAAGTACTGGTTGAAGAATTAAAGGAAAAATCCATCAGTGAAGTAGGAGTATTGGCGGTGGTAGAAGAAGAGGGAGACACCTGGATGACTCCTATCTTCAAATACCATGCGGAGGAAACTCTACCAACGGATATGAAGAAAGCAAGGGCAATAAGATACAAGTCATGGCGGTTTTCCGTTATTAACGGGATCCTCTACAAGAAATCTTTTCTTGGTCCATGGCTAAGGTGCGTAGGACCACTTCAAGCCAACTATGTTCTAAGAGAGATACATGATGGGTCTTGTAGCATGCATGCGGGTACATGATCCGTCGTGGCTAAAGCCTTGCGGACCGGTTATTATTGGCCTACTATGCACAAAGACGCAAGAACATTGATAAGAGCATGTCAAGACTGTCAAGTCCATAAACCCGTCCCAAGGAATCCACAGCAGAAGCTAACTCCAATTACATCTCCATGGCCATTTTACAAATGGGGAATTGACATAGCCGGACCTTTTCCGGAAGGCCCAGGGAAAGTTAAATTCTTAATAGTAGCCATGGACTACTTCACAAAATGGATCGAAGCAAAACTAGTCGCGACCATTACTGGAAATCAGATCAAAAAATTCGTATGGAACAACATTGTCTGCAGGTTCGGACTTCCTGGAGAGATTATCTCAGATAATGGAAAACAGTTCCGAGACGATCCATTTAAGGATTGGTGAGAAAAACTATGTATCAATCAGCATTTTGCCTCTGTAAAACATCCGCAGACTAATGGACTCGTAGAAAGAGAAATCGCAGGTTAGGTGAGGGAATAAAAGGAATGTTGGAAGCAAGAAGCAAGAACTGGATGGAAAGAACATCTCTCTGTACTAATGGGCCACCTCAGCACAATGATAAAAGTAGCCAACGGAGACACCTGTTCTCATGTAACGTACGAAATCGGAGGCAGTCATTCAGCAGAGTATAAGCCTGCCTACAATCAGAATAGCGGATGTGGGACCATGGCTACAAACAATGAAGCCTTTAGAATTCAACCTTGATCTCTTGGAAAGAAAAGAAGGGAGGAGCACCAATACGAGAAGCATAAGAGCCCATAAAGCAAAAAATAGCAAATTAATACTATAATGCAAAAGTTCAAAATACAAGTTTCAAACCAGGAGACCTTGTTTGTATGCAACACGTATGCAAGCGAGCGAGTAGGACACAAGGAAGTAGGACCCCAAATAGGAAGGACCGTAGAAGGTTCCTGGGTAACAGAAAAAGCACTTGGACAAGGGGAGCATATAAGTTAAGAGACCGTGACGGAAAGCAACTTTCGCAGACTTGGAATATCAGCAACCTCAAGAAGTGTTATGCTCACAAAATGTAAGCAATTCACCCATGCGGACTCCGCAGTGGGGGTAATGCACTTTAATTTATGTTATTTTATGCATTGTAATGTCTTTTGAAATTTCAATAAAAAGTGAAGCCTAGCTACCTTCACAAATTTTTTGATAAAATTTTTCCTTATTCTTTATTTAGTATAAGTTATCATTTTTTTAGTGATTAAGTCTATTAGCGACACGCTAATTGGGCATGATTCTCACAACCAAACGTTTATTCCGCTTAACAAAAGGGTGAGTAACCTCAAAATCAACTCAAGTATACATAAGAGGTATTGCAAACCCAGTATAGGGAGAATAACCCAACAATATTCAAACAAAGACTATCAAGACAAACATATCGCCATAGTATTAAAACGATAGCGGAAGCATATTAAACAATAAAACATTATACAAGTACATTTCACCGCAACAAGAAGGTCACAAATGACCGCGGTACCTAATGGATAAAAACTATTAGAAATATTGTATACATACAAAAAGCCGTAACAAAAAGACCACACACGGTCACGGCAAGCTACCTTAGCAAAACAACAAGAGCAAATGGAAGAGTCATTCCAAAATATTCAACTCCGCGTCATCAACAATAGGGAAAGGGTTAGCATCCTCATCAGTAACACTCCCATCCGCAGTTGCCTAATCGTCCGCACCAGTAACCTCATAGTCATCTATGGAAATGGGCCTAACGGTACTTGTAGAAGCAACAACAATAGATAGAGTCGTGGTAGTATCAACAATACCAGGAGTAGCACCGGAAGTACCTTCAGTACCTTCCAAAGCCACAGCGGACAAGGGCTTAGATAAGGGAACAAAGACATCATGAAGAGCTGACACATGATTGGCAATATTTTCTTTGATCTTTCGGACCCAGGAACTGGAAACATCTAATGAAAGTGATAAATCAGAAGCACCATCCTTAAAGAGCCTTAGGGTATATGGGATAAGTAGAATTCAATAATAATTCGAGACTGATAAAAGTTTGTTGTATCTTGCCAGCTCACAACCGATGTTACAGCCTTCTAAAATGTAACATCCGAGAATTTTCGAAAATTTTGAATGACGATTTTACCCTTTGACTTTTAGGGTCTGGCTTGACTTATAAGAACGACCATCTAAATCACGTTTTCACGACTCGGACTCTAAAGCAATTTGATGTGGAATGACATTCCTGACAACTTTTTAGTTTTGCCCGAGACCTGGAAACGAGCCGAAAAGGGGTAAAACAGCACCGCAAAGATTATACGAAAAACATACAACGCGGACACACAAAAATAATTAAATTTGTTTTTAGTTATCAGTGTTTATTTAATAAAAATATTAAATAAATTAGTCATCATTTTTAATTAAAAGCGTTGTTGATAACGCGAATACTCGAGCTTAAATCCATTTTTATTTCGGACGAGACAAAACCGGTCCACAAAATGAATAACAGATATTTTATTAAACGTTATAAAATATTTATGAAATATTATCAAGCGAATACTCATTTTTATCGGAAAAATGATTTGGAAGACAATGGCGCAAGTTTCGTGCGTTGGTTCATCCGTTAAGTCGCTCAAACGAGTCCCGAACCGTTAATTAACGAAAGTTACACCTTTGGTCCCTGAGAAATATTTACAAAATAAACCCTATACTAATATCTATTTTCCATTTCAATTTATAACTTTTATATATATATAAAATTTATATAATAAAAATCTCATTTACATCTAAATATATACACACACAAGTCTCATCTCTCCCTCTCCCATTATCCGGCCACCCACCGCCGGCCACCCCCACCGCCGGATTCCGGCCACCACCACGCCGCCGTCGCCGGAAAAGTTTTCCGGCGGACTTTTCCGGCCAAGATCAAATGTGATCCTCATCAACGGATCTATCCGATCCCCATGCTCACGCTCCTCCACGCACCACCGCCACCATCGTCATCATTATCATTATAACACCACGCATCATCACCACCTCCACCGAACCACACCACAGCCACCACGACCCAAAAAGGGTGCGTGTGGGTTGTCTCAGCCACCCATGAGCCACCCAAAAGGGTGCGTTTTGTTTAACAGACCCCCAAAAAGGGTGCGTCTGGTTTGTAAAATTAGCACCAGAGGGGTGCGTTTGGTTTTGTATAACGCACAAGGGTGCGTTTGGGTTGCGTAAAAACAGAAAACAAAAAGAGTACGTTTGGTTTCGTGGTTTAACCACCACAACAGTCGGGTTGGGTTGGTTATGAACAAAAGGGGTGGGTTCGAGTTAAGGTTATAACATCAAGGGGGTGTTCGTTGGGTTTGTTGTCTCGCACCTCAAGGGTGCGTATGGTTCGCGGGCCAGCAGCAAGAGGCCGCGTTTGGTTTGTATTAAAACAGCCAAGGGTGTGCTTGTTTATGTGGTTTTACACCACACGGGATGCGTTGGTTTGTGGGTTCGGGTCAGCCCCGAAAAGGGTGCGTCGGGTTGGGTTTAACAACCAAGGGATGCGTTAGGTTGAGGGTTAACAACCAAGGGGCGCGTTTGGCTGTCGAAACAGCCGGGGAGGGTGTCGGGTTGGCTGTGGGACAGCCGGGTATAGCCGGGAAGGGTCGTCGGGTTTGGCTGTCGTTAACAGCCGGGAAGGGTGCTGGTTTGGCTGTAAAACAGCGGGTTGGGAGTGTTTGGTTTGTCTCGGGTGAGCCGTAAGGGTGTGTTTGGTTTGTCATGGGTTTATGGCAGCCAACGCAGCGGGTGCGTTTGGCTGTCCGGGTCAGCCGAGGGTGTGGGATGCGTTTGGTTGCTGACAGCACCGCGAAGGGTGCGTTTTGTTTTGAGTTAGACCCACATAGGGTGCGTTTGGCTGTCTCAGCCACGCACAAGGGTGCGTTCGTTTTGTGGTTTCGAACCAGTGAAGGTGCGTTTGGTTTTGTAACACGGAAATGGGTGCGTTTGATTTTGGTAAACGACCCACAAGGGTTCGTTTGGTTTGATGATCAGACACAAGAGGGTGCGTGCACCACAAAAGTAATTCGATTATTTCGTTTAAATTTTATCAAGTTAATTATATGTGATGAAATCCAGTGAAACTTGCAGCGTCTAAGTATAAAATGTATAAATATTAAAACGGGATTTATATTAATCTATAAGCAATATTAGATGGGTTTTTGAGCTAAAAACGGACTCTGGCGCGTTTTTATAACGGGTCATGTTGACCAGAAAACGGAACTTGGGATTCGGGGTTCGAGATTTTGAAAAGTCAGATTTTAGTTTACAAAATATAACAAATTATATTTTTACGGACATTTAGACATAAAACGGGACTTGTAACTCCCAATAACGAAGAAACTGGAGTGAAATCGGAATATACACTTTAATAGAAAATAAGTTATTTTTAATATATTAAATCTGACAGATCTATTAATTAAACGATTTGAGCACTTTCGAGTCCGTTTCAGCCTTCCGGCGAAACACGAAAGTTGTTCGTAATGACGTTTTACTTTGCCGCGAGGATTGTCAGTTTTAAAATTAAGACATAGCGGGTCAAAACTAAAGGTCGGTTGATCTATTATTTCAATTAATTATATTTAAGACCATTGTTCGGTCCTAAAAACGAAGAGTCTAAAAATAGTAACTTTCGGTAAATATTCGACATAAGCTATGATTGGACGGAAAATAGTATATATTCATATAATATACTAAGGGTTAAGGTTTAAAGACGCGCAAGTGGATTTCTCATCACATGTATATATGTATGTATACATATTAAAATATGTATGATTTCGTCGTTACGATGTACGCATCGTTGATCGTATTTAATACGTGTATTATAATAGAGCGACATAATTATAGGGTCGTGGCCGAGATCGTTGCAGATTCGGTTGTGATTTATTTGGATTATTTGATCGTGGTCTTTGATCAAGGTGAGTTTATAGCTCCCCTGTTTTTACTCGTTTTACATATATTTGGGGTGAGAACATGCTTGTTTGCAAATGCATTTACATGGTTGATTACAAATTGGTTTACATACTTATTTGCATAGCTCGCTATGGGATACATTATTTGACTTCATTTTTGGTCACAAATACATACTTTACATTTGAAATGATTACGGATTAGCTTAGGCGGATTGAACTGCTAACAACAAAATTACTGCCCGGGTGTTCTTGGAGGGGACACCGGTAACGGGAGTACATATTTTTACTTTTAGCCCAGGTGTTCTTGGAGGGGACACCGGTATCGGGAGTATATATTCTTTAAATCACTGCCCGGGTGTTCTTGGATGGGACACCTGTGATGGGTACATACAAGTCTACGTCACAGCGTCATGAACTGTAAATCACTTGGAGGGTGAGCGCGAATGTTATGAAATAGATCTATTCGGGTGTGGATCCCTGTTCGGGTGATTAGCTATCGCCGGTAACGAACGTTATAGCGTGATGTCCACGCGAATGATATAAAATAGATCTATTCGGGATTGACAACCCCCGTTCGGGTGACTAGCTATCACTGGGAACGAACGTTATAACATGTCGGATCACGTTGGGACTACAGGGCCCCCAACAAATACATACTTGAAACATTTTGGTGACATTAAATTGGTCATGCATTCTTTATAAATCTTTGGGATAAGATTGGTACTTTTGGTGACATAAAATGTGTCGTGCATTCTTTATAAATCTTTGGGATTTTTACATGGTACTGTGATGATACAGTGGACAAATACATTCAGTTGAAACTTACATTCATATTTAAACTAATCTATGAACTCACCAACTTTAATGTTGACACTTTTAAGCATGTTTTTCTCAGGTGAATTAGATGCTTGGATTATTTGATGTGCATTGGAGTCTTTACATTCAAGTTTTTCATGGTGATGCAATTATGGGACAACTATTATTTTGATTTCAGAAAATCAACGAGATTGTTTTACAAACGACACTTTTTAGAGGTCGTTCTCTTGTATCTAGCGCTGTGTATTATGAAGTAGCACCCCATGTGGTATTCCGCTGCGTTGTATGATTTTTGGGGGTGTTACAGATTGGTATCAGAGCACTGGTTATAGAGAACTAGGTTGCATATTTTACCCTAGACTATAACCGTTTTCACAAACATTGCATCACAACAAACATTTTCAAAGTGCATACACACTACTTGCTTACTTGCTTAGGTTACTTGTTACCTTAAGTGCTTACATGACATACATATATGTAATATATATGCTTACATCTTTTGCGTATATCGCACGTTTATTTATATAAGAGTTATTTATATAAATACCAGAGCATTTCTTAAGACATTGTGAGTTGCACAATGGTCTCAATTATACCTCAGACATTGTGAGTTATACAATGGTCTCATCTTACTTCTTAGACATTGTGAGTTGCACAATGGTCTCATTTCGTTCTCAGACATTGTAAGTTAAACAATGGTCTCTAAGAATATTATTTTCTTCATAGCTTTATACAATATCGTACTACACGAAGACCGTTATAATTTTTGTTTACATGGAATTTCCCATAGGGTGGTCCTCCAAGAACACCCGGCAGTAATATTGTTGGCCCCGCAGGCGCTAATCAAATCGTAATCCGAAAATCATTTCAAATGTAAAGTATCTATTTGTGACCAAAAATGAAGTCAAATAATGTATCCCATAGCGAGCTATGCAAATAAGTATGTAAACCAATTTGTAATCAATCATGTAAATGCATTTGTAAACAAGCATGTTCTCACCCCAAATATATGTAAAACGAGTAAACACAGGGAGCTATAAACACACAATATCCTTAAAACAATCACGTTTGTTTATAGATAAACCAATATAAGAATTTGTAGACAAGCATTATCCCCCTCGCGGGTTTATAAAGCATTCAAAAGATTGAAAAGCGAGGCTATGAAACTCACATTGATTAAAGACCACGATCAATTAATCAAATTTAATCACAACCGGATCTGCAACGATCTCGACCACGACCTATAATTATGTCGTTATATTATAACACGTAATAAATACGACCAACGATGCGTACATCGTTACCACGAAATCATACATATTTTTATATGTAATACAACAATATACATGTAATGAGAAATCCGCTTGCGCGTCTTTAAACCTTAACCCTTAGTATATTATATGAATATATACTATTTTCCGTCTAATCATAACTTATGTCGAATATTTATCGAAAGTTACTATTTTTAGACCTTCCGTTTTTAGAATCGAGTAATGATCTTAAATAATTAATTGAAATAATATATTAACCGACCTTTAAGTTTTGAAAACCCGCTATGTCTTAATTTTTAAAACAGTCAAATCTCGCGGCAAGTAAAATGTCCATTACGAACAACTTTCGTGTTTCGCCGAAGGCTTGAAACGGACTCAAAGTGCTCAAAAGCGTCTAATTAAATAGATCTGTCAGATTTAAAATATTAAAAAAAACTATTTTCTATTAAAGTGTATATCTGATTCACTCCATTTCGTTCTTCGTTCTTGGGAGTTACAAGTCCCGTTTTATATCAAAACGTCCGTCAAAATATAATTTGTTATATTTTGTATACCAAAGTCTAACTTTTCAACATTTCGAACTCCGAAGCACCCATTTCCGTGTTACAAAACCAAACGCACCTTCGCTGGTTCGAAACCACAAAACGAACGCACCCTTGTGCGTGGCTAAGACAGCCAAACGCACCCTTATGCGTGGCTGAGACAGCCAAACGCACCCTTATGCGTGGCTGTCCAGCGGACCAAAACAAACACCCGTTCGGCTGTTAAAACAGCCAACCAAACGTCCCTAGCTGCTGTTGCAGCCAAACGCACCCTATGTGGGTCTAACTCGAAACAAAACGCACCCTTCGCGGTGCTGTCGGCAACCAAACGCATCCCACACCCTCGGCTGACCCGGACAGCCAAACACACCCATTGCGTTGGCTGCCATAAACCCATGACAAACCAAACACACCCTTACGGCTCACCCGAGACAAACCAAACACTCCCAACCCGCTGTTTTACAGCCAAACCAGCACCCTTCCCGGCTGTTAACGACAGCCAAACCCGACGACCCTTCCCGGCTATACCCGGCTGTCCCACAGCCAACCCGACACCCTCCCCGGCTGTTTCGACAGCCAAACGCGCCCCTTGGTTGTTAACCCACAACCTAACGCATCCCTTGGTTGTTAAACCCAACCCGACGCACACCCCCACCCCGGCTGTTTTTATAGCCGAACCAAACAACCCTTTTTCACCCGGCTGTCCCCGAGCCTAACCCGACACTCCGGCTGTCCCGGCTGTCAACCCGACCCAACCAACAAACCAACACCCCTTGGTGTTTATAACAGCCAACCGCACCCTTTTGTTGCAAACCAAACCCGACCCCGGTTGACCCCGCTGTCAAACCCGACCAACCAAACACGCCCTTGGTGTTGGCTGTTACAACCCAACGCACCCTCTTCGGTGCTTACAAACCACCCGCACCCTTGTTTTAATACAAACCAAACGCCCCTTCGGTGGTGTTATACGTGAAGCAAACAAACATCCCCCTTTTTTTTTTCATAAACCACACGCACCCTTTTTGGTGTTGTGAAGGTGGCGGTGGTGAGGAGGTGAGGGAGATGGTGGTGGTGTCATGGTGATGACGATGATGGTGTTGTTGGTGTTATAAGGTGCGTGAAGGAGAGTGGTGTAGGGGATCGGGTAGATCGGTAAATGAGGAGTGTTTTTGGTGTTCGCCGGATATGTCCGCCGGAAAAGTTTTCCGGCGGCGGCGCTACAGTGGCCGGCGGTGGGGTTGGGGGGTTAAAAGTGTAATATTTTTATTATACTTTTATAAATATCTCGAAACTTGCGCCATTGTTTTTATAATCATTTTTCTGATAAACAAATTATATTAATTTGACTAATATTTCATAAATAATTTAATAACATTTTTATAAAATATTTGTTATTCACATTTGTGAACCGTTTCGCTCCGTCTGAAATAAAAAGGATTATCAACACGAATAGCCGCGTTTTCAAAAACTCTATTTAATTAAAATGATGATAATTTAATTAAAATATTTATTAAATAAATACTGGATAACTAAAAACAAATATTTAATTGTTTTTGTTGAGTCCGCTTATGTTATATTGTTTCGAATAATGGTTTTGCGGTTCTGTTTAGCCCTTTTCGGCTCGTTTCCATGTCTTGGCAAAACTAAAAAGTTGTCAGGAATGTCCCTACCACATCAATTGCTTTATGAGTTCGAGTCGTGAAAACGTGATATAGATATCACTTTTTATAAGTCAAGCCAGACCCAAAAAGTCAAAGATTACATCGTCATGCCTAAATTCGAAAATTCTCGGATGTTTACTGTACAACCCCTTAAAGAAATCTCGTCCCGAGATTAAATTTTGTATCCGATTGTGTGACCGAGAAAAGGTTTAAGTCCCTGAAATATCAAAACCCCCCCGTTCTAAGCCAAGACGATGAATAATCTTTCTTCAATCAAGATAAATGTTTTCGTACACTATCACAACATACCAAAAGTTTGGCTAAGTTGGACCAGGATAGAGACGTAGATTCGATCGCAGGATATAATGATATAAAGAATGAAGCGTCACCAAGTTTGATGATTGATATTAACACCACTGGTTATCAGCTCTTACTCGAACATCCAGCTGTACTCTTACCACAATATTGTCTGCTTTGTCCGCATGCTCACCGCTTTGCTTTTGTGTTCCTTGCTTGGGACTTCCCGCAGGTCACCCAAACCAGTGCTACTCTCACTCAAGCCGCTCAACTGCCATTTCTTGGCAGTACTAGGATGTACCGCGACCTATCTTCTTCTACAAGTGGCCCCGAAATGAATAGTCCAACCTATCTGTTTCGTCGATCGGTGTTTATCTCGTTTAAGGAGAGTTGCATAACCTATTGATAAGTTGTATCAGTCAGGACCGCTCCAGGACCCAACAGTAGCGACCATAACGTCAATACTATAACAAATGGAGACGGATATTTGAACTCAGTCGTGTTATCTCCACAGACAGTTCGTTATTGCAAAGGACTGCATTGTCATAAGACATAACTTAAAAGCGATAAGGTACTCCAAGTGAGTGCCTAAGATTTAATGCGGGAGTGGCAAGACACCTATTGTGCTTCCAACCTTTTTAACGGATCTATGATATCGATTTCAGGTTCATACTCGTGTCAGATCGGATACCATTAAGCCCACTCATTTATAATTTCTTTATTTACATAAAGAAGCGTCCAAATTTATTTAAGAGTAAGAAATATAAACTTATGGGTATTCAGTGATTTATATTAAATTTTTTTTTTTTATTTTTTTTATTTTTTTTTTTAAATATTTATATTATTAATTTTTAATTTATTTATTTATATTTTTTTTAATAAAAATAAATTATTTTATTTTTTTTTTATTTTAATTTTTATATTTTATTTTATAATATTTATTTTTTATTTACTGTAAGAGGCCGTCCCAATCCATTCAAATAAAAATAAATTATAAATCATCCTACTTAATAATTCCCGGTGCAATACGCGTACTCTCATAACCTTCAAGGTGATGGATGACATGACGATGCATGTGCTCTAATGAGTATGGGACGAGTGATTTAAACTCGTCTTTGAAAGCTGGGAGTAAAAACTGCCAGGCGAGATCCACATAGAGTTCAAGATAATTAATGAGTTACTCGGTTCAGAGTAGAATAAGGTAAGATCTCTATAAACAAATCAGAAAGTTATACCATATCGATCCTCCTATTACAAGTCCCGCCTATACAAGACTTGCAATACTTAGAATCGTACACAATCCCGTGCAAACGGAACTGTGACGGCTTTGTGTTTAACATAGCAATTATCATATCAATCCTCATATTACAAGTCCCGCCCTCTACAATACTTGTAAAAACTTAAAATCAAACTTAAATTCCAAGTAACAAAATTTAACGGCTTCGCGTAATACATATTAATATAAATTTATGAAGAAAATAAAATACTATATAACCATATGTTTAACTTCAATGTCTGATGAACAAAAATGAGACCATTGTGCAACTCACAATGTTTCTGACATATAATTGAGACCATTGGCAACTCACCATGTCTGACATATAATATGATACCAATTGTTTGCAACCCCACAATGGTCATTAGAAACGCTCCGGTATTTATATAGATAACTCTTATATAAATAATCTACGATATACGGAAAGGAAAGGCAAGCATATATATATATCAATATATGTATCCACGTAAGCACTCATGCATCACGTAATGAAAGCACATGAAGCAAGTACGAGTATGCACTTTGAAAAATAAATGTTTGTTGTGATGCAATTATTTTGTGAAAACTTTTATAGACAATGGTAAAATATCAACCTATTTTTCTTCTATAACAAATGCTCTTAGACAATCTTGTAACAAACCCACAAAGAATCACTTTAAGCAACGTCAGCGGAGATAGTACACAAATGTGTGGGAGTTTTATACTTATATATGCGTATACCACAGGCCAATAGATTAAGTCAAAGAAGACGACATCTCAGTGTATCGTTTGAAAATAATAAAGAATTGTTTAATTCTAAACAAACGAAGTCCTGAATTTATAATAACATTTTGAGACCCCCATAATTATGCATCACAATGTAAAAAAGCTGTGAATTTACAAGAACCTCAATGCACATCAGGAAAATTCCACAGCATCATAATCCACGCTGAGAAAAACTTGCTTAAATAAGTGTCAACAGATAAGTAGGGGTGATGATTTCATAGAGATTATTATTTAAAGTATAAATTTAAAGCCATCTCGTAATATCACACGTACCATGAGTTAAAAAATCCAATGATTTATAAAGAACGCATGACACATTTTATGTCATCAAAAGTAGCTCAATCTTATCCAACGTATTTTATAAAGAATTGCTGACAATTAGATTTAAATTTCACCAGAAATGGGTGAGTGGTTATCAAGTTGTAGTCAATGTATTTCTGTCTGGTGAGGCGCCCAGTATTCCCACCAACAATGATCGCATTTAATCTAACTTTTCGTTTACCAGGTGAGAGTGAGCTCAATCACCCTGAACGGGAGTTAGACGCACTTCCCGAATAGATCTATAAAGATTCAGTATATACCGTAAATGATACGCTTAAATCACGCCGAGACATAGGGATCCACCGCGCTGAAAAAGAAAGTTATTCATACTTTCATGTATCATTCAGCAGCTCACCCTCTAAGTATTTTACACTTTCATTACGCTGTGACGATGAAACCTTGTTATGTAGCCCTAATCTTTGGCGGCAGGATATCAAATAACATCCGTAAAGATACGTCCCGTTAACCGTGAGATCCCCACTCACGAACACCCGGGCATTAATGATAAATTAGGCGTAAATACTCCCGTAACCCAGGTGTCCCCTCCAAGAACACCCTTCAGTAATGTAAAAAATATGTATTCCCTGCCCGTTACCGTGTCCCCTCCAAGAACACCCGTGCAGTAGTATATATTGCATTATCATTATCAATTAGCCAAAGCGAAGTCCGAAACTTTATTATCAAATGTGTTAATCAGATTCGATTTGTGTGAGCGCAAAAATAATGTCAAATAAATATTCCCGATATCAACTATAGCAAAACAGTAATTAAAACAATCTCGAAAACAATCCTGTAAATGCAGTTTGTAAACCAAGGGCATGTTCTATCTCACCCCAAAATATATTGTTAATAACGAGATTAAAAACATTTGCGGTGCATTATCAACTCACAAAATCCCTTTAATAACAAATCACATTTTGATACATAGAGTGAAAAACCCAATTAGATACTAGAATCTTGATAGACAAGGCATAGTATCCCCCTCGGTTGGTTATAAACATACAAAAGATTGAAAAGCTTAGGCTAATGAACTCACATTGATTAAAGACCACGATCAATTTAATCCAAATAAAACACACTGAATCTGCAACGATCTCGTACCACGACCTATAAATACGTCTTCATATAATACACGAACTAATTACAATGTCAACTATCTACATCGTTACACCGAAATCAATACAACATTTCTGTTTATTATTGGTATGGCCGTCATAATTAAAAGAGATTCGGGTAAAATGAGAAATCCACTTGCCGCGTCTTTAAACCCTTAACCCTTATTATATTTTATTTGAATAAATATAATATTTTTCCTGTCCAATTCTAACTTATCTCAATTTCTAAAGCTGATACGCCTCGCGTCAAAGTAAATTGCCATTACAACAACTTTTCGTGTTTCGCCGAAGGCTGACACGGACTCGAAATTGACAAATCATTTAATTAATAAATCTGTCCATATTTAATATTTTATTGTTTTAATAATAAAAACCTATTATTATAACTAGAATGTGAGAAATTAATCTGACGTTTTTATTTTCCCTCCGATACCAGTATCTTCGTTATTGTGAGTTAGAAGTCCCTGTTGTTATGTCGTAAAGCGACCGTAAAATATAATTATGTTAATAATTTTGTAGAACCAAAGTCTAACGTTAACAAAAATGTCCTCGAATCCCGGAATCCCACATTCAATTTTTTCAGAATTTATATTCTACGCGATTTTCATAAATGCACTACAGTCCATATTAAGTCCTAATCTCGGGTCTCAAATGTGCACCTAATACAACTTATACATTAATATCAGTCTCGTTTTAATATTAATATCATATTTTAACTAGACCGCGCAAGTTATACCGGATTTATCACATATAATCAATTCATTAATAAAATGAAATAGGAATTAATTTATACAATTTTTTTAAACTCAAACGCGACCCTAATATCTGTGATAGACACAAGAACTCAAAACGCCCCCTTTTTGTGGTGTATTGTTACTTACCACAAAAACGAACGCACCCTTGTGCGAGGCTGATACAGCCAAACGCACCCTTAATTTCTGTGAGTCTGTCCATCGGGGACTAAAAACAACCACACGTATCGGCTGTTAAAACAGCCAACCAAAACGTCCCAAGCTGACTTTTGCAGCCAAACGCACCCTATGTTGTTTGTTAATCCTTAAACCAACAAAACCACTCACGTACGCCCCCAGCTGTCCCAACCAGCCAACCTAAATCAAGAGCACACTCGCCTGTCCCCTCAGGCCAAGCTAACACTCCCTTTATTGTTTTATATAACCCAAACCACCCCAAACACGCCCAAAGGAGGTTTGATTGACTTTGTACAAACTCAAAGCTTGCGCCCGTAAGATAATTTATTGTTAGACCCGATTAACACTATTACCATCCCCTGTGTGGTTGTATGACATGCCCAACCCTACGCACAACCCCACCCCGTGCTAGTTTTATACCTACCATACAACCTCCTCTATTCACCCTAGTCTTGTCCGGCCGGCAGAGCCTAACCCGTCACTCCGTCTGGTCCCTGCTGTCAACCCGACCCCTACCACCAAAACTAAACAACCCCTTGGTGATGTTATAAGAGCAGACCATAACGTGCTTGCCCCCGGTGTGAGCTATAGTCACCCTTGACTCGACTGCACCCACTCGATGGCTATATACTGTGCCGGACAAATCTACACGCCCCTTTTGGGGTTGTTTTCGGATGGGGGATTAGAGAGGTGATGTGTATGATATTTAATGATGGGTGGTGATGGTGTTCTTAAGGCGTCCGCGTGCGGTGTGGTGTTTGATTGGTGAGTGTGGAATGGAAGAAACACGAGTGCGATAGGCGAGTGTAATATTGGGAATCGGTATATTCGTTTGACCCACATAGGGAGCCATTGTTTTAGTCCTTCGCCGGATACCCTCTTTTTATTCTAAAGTTACACACTCAAAACCCTAAATTCGGGTTTGTATATATATAGGAAAATCGCTGTGACGGCATCACATTTTAATCGTAACGCCATCATGAAAGAGAATATTCTTGATAATTGGCTGGGTCGAGTGCTCTAACGCCGTCTTGGAATCTCGTGACACCGTCTTGATCATCGTTGTGACGGCGTCACGTTGTATTTGTGACATCGTCTCCAGCCACTATAGATAAATTCTTGAGCCATGTTGGTGTAGGTCCGTAGTCGTGTCTGTTTCTTCTTCAAATGAGCCCAAGTCATGTGTATTTCCTCCAAATGCCTTCTAAATGCAAAATACCTGAAAAGGAATGATTAAGTACCTATTTTGGGCCTAAACACACGATTTAGGGGGTTAAACAACCCCGAAAAAGTGTATAAAATGACACCTCATCAAATACCCATACACTTGGGATTTGCTTGTCCTTAAGCAAATGGGCTTTTCTACCTAGACAATAACAATATGAGGGGTCATTTTACCTACTCTTTAAAAGTATTTTACAACACAACTTCTAGACCTCGTAATTAAAAGCATGAAAAATGTACACTAGCACCTCACATAAGTGTTTGGGATTCTCTCTTTCACTCGGGTGTATAATAAATTATAACATAAGGAGGAAACGAAAAATCAACACTCATTACCTGTCATAGCATATAAATTACCATAGGCTTGGTAAAGGATCAAACCTCCACCGCTAGGTGCAAGCATTATTCATTACTATCTAAGAGGTCTTTTAAAGGGTTGTGGGGTGTAGGTGTAAGATAACATATAAGGGAAACAGAAACGAATGGGATACGTTTAGGTGGCTTTGGGTGAATTTAGAGTGGAAGGGTTAGCTAATTTCTTACATGAATACACGCTGGTTTGGTTGTTAAGCCAAGACTCGGACGAAGATATACAAACTCTACACAACTCTACATCAATCTCTTTTTTTTAATAACATAATACATCACATGGGGTTTATAATACGTACCCCTACACTTGAGCTTTTACATGCTTGATATTTACAATCTAACTAATGACCCGATTAGAGGTGGATCAAAATAACATGGATATCATTTGACAAACATACGGGGGTATTGACTTAACTTTTCTTCCCCATTCTTCTGCGAAATAAATACTACCATGAATCCCAATCGTCCCAAAATAGTATTTACAAGGATAAGGACTTAGCAACCGTGTACTCAATAATTAACTTGGGTTAAAACACAATA
The DNA here is from genome assembly GCA_026074375.1 of Tanacetum coccineum. NCBI lineage: Eukaryota > Viridiplantae > Streptophyta > Magnoliopsida > Asterales > Asteraceae > Tanacetum > Tanacetum coccineum. The sequence continues at coordinate 79,566 of BQNB010000530.1, read as the reverse complement.
ATGTACTAAAAGCGAGTACCTATAAGGTAGGCTAAGGCTTTTTGGGTGTAACGATTGGTTTAAGGGTGACAATGCTCTTCATTAATGATCCGGAATAACCAGAAAATTACGAGAACCGTAAAAACGATAGGCTTAGAGGGTTGTACTAGGGGTATCCTGCACTAAAGGTGAGTGCATGGCAAAGGTGTAGGATAGTTATATGATCGACGTGACCATCATAACAATTACAGGTTTAAAACATGGGTTAATCCTAATGCCTCTTATCAAGAAAATCCTAATACTTACTATGCGGTCTCAGAATGCATCACAATAACAAGTTCTAGAATTTAATATGGTACCGGTACACTCATATGAATTTTACTAACACCAGACATTCTAGAAAAGGCGACAAGGCAATGCATACATGGCCGTAACGAAAGAATAGACATGCACGCCTGCATATCAACCTTAACTCGAACCGGGTAAAGTTAAAATCATCTTGGGTTACCAACGATGGGTACCCAAATTCCTAAAGATCTAAAGGCGAACCTCACATTTTTAGGGTGGAATTCTGAGAGTTATTGTGCTAGTCATATAAATTCCTATCTATGAGACGCTATTAATACTTGGTTTTCGTCGGTATGTGTCGTAAAAAAATTTAAATTTGGGTAAAAATCACCTTTTATGTTATGTTTCAATATATTACCCATCATTTTAAGGACAAAGCAAATGGCAAATGAAAGAATAGTTTCTAAGGCTTATTCCTCCCCTACACTTAAATTGAACATTGTCCCTAACGTGCTATAAAAGTACCCGTTGAAACGAATAAAGGGAAAAGAAAACAAGTAAAAGAAACTAGTACTCTCCTGGTTTGCTCAATAATGGAGAAGAAACATGTGATGACTGGTTAAATCGTCCTCCGAGAATCAATCCAATGAAACTTCCTAAGAACTTCTAAGCTTCTTCTCATCAAATATAACCTGTAATCAAAGACAAAGACAACTATACCAAGCATAAAATATGCGATAGACAAATATACAATATGAATTTAGGGTTCGACTCGATAAAGCAGAAAAGGTAGGATGAGAGAACTGATAAACTTATTAAGTTTTGCAGGTTTATAACAGAAGAATACATATATGAAATGTTATGCATGTTTTATTTTCAAAAATAATTAAAAACTTAAAGTTTTCTGAACCTGGGCGCTTGACGCCATTAGGGTTTTTGTGACCCCATCATATGTGTCGTGGTGACGGCGTTGCGTGTTAATCGTGACGCCGTCTCCACAGTCTGTGAAAACGAAATTTTTGTTTTTGATGAAAATTTTCCTGCACTTGATTCCATAAGTTAATTCCTGTACAAATGGATGCATAAAACCTGATATTTAACAATTTAATCATATGACTAAAAACTGATGCGAATTAATCTAAACAATTCATTTAACATGTTTGAACTTGGCTCAAAAGCCAGATAAATTCCCTTACACTTATTGTTGCAAAATACCTTTGATTAAATTAAGACGAGGTTAAAGACAATCAAAGCATGATTACAAGATAGTTCAAACATAATAAAATAAACTATGAAGAATTAAAACACACATGACACTCCTAATTTGCGGGAAAAGTAAATTGGGTTGCCTCCCAAAAAGCGCTTTTCTTTATTAACGAGTCTTGTAGCTAGACTCGAACTCACACGTCAAGTGTCGTAGAAGTGGTCCAAGTCAATGATCTCTCTTGGACTTTCTCTTTCGGAGAGCTTCCTAGTAGTGAGAATTGATTGAAGGGTTTTGGTAAATTCCTCACCATCGGGGTCAGTTAGTCTAATCTTGGCATGCCATGCTCCATCTCTGTTTTTAAGTGGTTTATCCCAGTTAATTGGTTTTTTAATTAGGTCATCTGATTCCCACATGTTACACTTAAGGTTAATGGGTATGGCTCCTAGAAATTCTACCATTCTTCTAAACACTTTGGTATCTTTAAAAGGGTTAAGCTTGGCATCTCTAGAAATTTCCCAATCTCCGGGCAAATGGCAGTCTAAGAAGTCATTCCTAGCATAATATGTGACAACTGTGTTTTGAGCAGGTTAGTCAAACCGTTAGTATTGATTTGAACATCGTTGTGTGCTCTGATAATTATGTGTTTATGTGATTCTGTGTGAGTTGGTTATCAAGTCTGTGAGCGTGATTGTCTCATTTTGATTGAATTTATGGTTAATGCGGGTATTTCATTCTGTTCACAATTTTGTGACAATGGAAATGATGGTATAATTTTATGTGTGTATGTATTTTATGTGTACGTATTATCTATTTACGTATTTAAATAATAGGAATTCGTGATAATAGAAAATTAAGTTTAGAAATTTAGTGAGATAGATTTTAATAGTAATAAGTTAGGAAGAATATGTTTAGAAATGAATTTGAATTTTAATTAATTAAACTAGTTTAAACTTAAAGGGTTTTTTAAATAAATAAAAGGTTTTATAAATATCAAAAATTAAGGGTTTTTGTGTAAATAATAATAATAATAAAAAAATATAGGGATGTTTGTTCGGCCGGTTATAAGAGAAAAAGGGGGAAGGAAAAACCAATTTTAGTCAAACCACAATTCTAATTAGGTAATTATCCAAATCTTTTTGTAAACACTATAAATACAAACCCTTTTCCCCTCTCCTTTATTTTATCAGTCGATCCAAGCAAAAGAGAGGAAAAAAGGTTTTTTTATTCAAGATCCAAGTGGTGATTTGTGTTAACAAATCAAAGGTTTTAGGTATGTTTTCTTATCCTTTTCAATTCAATCTTCTTTATTAATTATGTAGCAATTTTGATGATGGATTAGGGTTTATATAAGATCTGTAAAGTTAGGGTTTTGATCATTAAAAATCATTTTTGGGGATGATTAGTGGTGTTAAGCATGTGTAATTAGGGTTTTAGGGTTTGTAAATTCGGAATTAAAAGCTGGCAGTTTTGAAAGGTCATCTTGCAAGGGTCATAACTTGGTCATACGGATAGCTTTTATTGATTTTCTTAAGCCTAAAATTATCTACAGAGAGTCTAGTTTTCAAAAAGTCCAGCCACGAAAGGTTTTGAGGTCGGGAGGTCAATCAAATTGATTTTACAAGATTCGTTGTCAAAACAGTAAATTCGGGTCTGATTTGGGTCTGATTTCAGGTAGTAAACCCTACCTAAAAATCAAATTAGGGTTAGCCAAAAATCAGAGGTCATATTTTAGGTGGCTAGTAACTCCAGTTCGAAGGTCTAGTGATAAAACATTTTCTAAGTATTTTTAAGGATGTCAAACTTTTTGGTGTGCGTTCAGGTCTGAATCTGAGTACTTTGCAAAGATGAATTTTTATAAAATAGTTCTACTTAATATTATTTTTTTCTAAAAAATCACAGTAGATCACAACTCATTGGGGAGCTAGGGGATGTAAGGAGAATCATTAATTAGGTTTTTTGGTATTTTATTTGTGCTCATAAAGTAACTACAAAATTCAGCCAGAAACTGTAAAAGTGGAAGTTAATGGTTAAGGTTATATAGGGTATGATAATGATGTGGGAGATGTAATTAAAGGATAATAAACTTAGTGTAAGGATTAGAAGTCCATCATATGGTTGTTACATTTGCTTGGGCATTTCGCCTAACCGAGTGTAACTTGTGTTTTTGTTATGTTAGATTTTGTGCAAGATTCTGTCAAGTAGCTGAGCAATCAGGTGAGTTTCATAGTCTCATTTTACTATGTTTTCTTGGGATGGAAATGATGCAAAATATGATTTGAATTGTTTTAATTACTGTGGTTATGTGCTTTTAATTGACGCATGAACTTTTATGTAGCTATTATATGTTTATGTGGTGCATGTCGTATAATGTTGTATTGGTTTCGCCTACTTTATGGGTATGACATTAGATTGGTTTTCGCCTACTTTGTGGGTATGTGGTTTCGCCTACTTTGTGTGGGTATGTTATTGTGTAGATACGGTACCAAAAGTCTGGGATCGGGGATAAGATTTCTCTTCATGACTGTAAGACGAACTTTGTGGTTTAGATCGGGGGACATGTTCCGTCCCAATGGTGATTGTTTAGACGAATGCATGTTAGCATGTATAATAGTCAGCTTAATTGTCCTGCCATGTTTTGTTTATTTTATAATCACAGTAATTGATTTAAATCTTGTGTTGGTGTCGTAAAACCTATGACTCTCACCAACCATTGTGTTGACGTTTTAGGAATCATTTTCAGGTGGGCGTTATGAAGGTGTTGAAGTTAATAAAAATGGCTAGAGAGACCATTAGGATGGCATTGGAAGTTCTCATTTGATTTTGTTTCATAATTGTTGCATGAATTCTTGAATGTTATTAGCTTTAATAGGTTTATGAGAAATTGTCTTTGTATTAATGAGACCCATTTTTCATTAATACAAGATGTCGTTCTTTTGTTTTCGGTATTGTCATGACACATCGTGTCTTTTATATTTGGTTATGCATGTAGTGATTGTCTATTGTTGACACCATTGTGTTGTGATGATATCCATGATGTTACGCCTCGTGTTTCCGCCTTGGTGGGGTGTGACAGATTGGTATCAGAGCCTTAGGTTATAGAGAAGTAGGTGGTTTGGTCTAGACTATAACCTAGGAGTCCTTCATATAATTACATTTTAGGGCCTAAGTGTTTAGTATTATAACTATTATACTTTCCCTTAATTATATAACTTTTATAATCTTATTTTGTCTAACTTTTATTTAGCTATTTTGTCTACTATTATCTAATATGGTATATATTACTTCCTTACTATTTATAGCTATGTCTCCCCTTATCTGTAAAAAGTTTTTGTTAGGGAACAATTTTCCTAATTGGACTTAAGCGTTATAGAGATCCAAAAGAGGAGCCAATTAAGAAGGAGCCTCTTATGGAATTAAAGGAGATAGGGTAGTTGATCGCTTGTCGAATGCTCGTATTAGTCCTGGACCCGCGGAGACGGGTGATTCTTGCGGAGGCAAAGTCAAACCTAAGCGAGGCCCAGCATAAGTTTATCCCGTCTTTTACCTCGTCATGTTGTTATTGATTATTTCTTTCAGATATTTCATATTTTAAGAATTGTTGCGAGACTTTCATTTCGTTATGTCATTTCAATTTTATTTTGATATAAGTAAGTAGTTATTTGACGAAACATCCTTTATGTGTTAAGTTGGAGTGGTTTAAGATGTGCAATGTAGTATATGTGCTTATATGTGAATTATGATTAAAATGGGTAGTCTTGGAAGTAAGTACACATGTGAAAGGAGGCACTTATAATTATGGTGGCCAACATAATTATAAAGGCATCACACACGTAGACTTGTGACCATGATTGCATTTATTTGTGTTTGGTTGTAAGATGGTAGTGTAATATGTTTTCTTTATATGTGTGTATTCATGATAAGGATGGTGGTATGGGTAGAGAATTATTCTCTTACCCTAATCGGAGGATATGTTAAGTTAAGTTGTATAAATAGTAAGTTTCCCTTCTATTTAGTATTTGCGGATACCTAGTATTACTATTATAGAGATTGCTCGTTTGCTCGGTTGTTTGTTTGGATTTCCTAAGTCTAAGCTTAGCATCCCTTCATCGTACTTTGTTAGTAAGGATACCCGATTTTTCCTATTCGATGTCTTGATGTATATTGGTTGTTCGGATCTGCTCTTTCGGATATAGGCGTGTTTCGTTAGTTCTTTCGTTGCATTGATTTCTCGTATGAGTATCAAAGGTTTCTTTTAAGCACTAATTGTTCCTAACATATTAGTGTGGATCATTACTCCCTTCTTTGTATATCCCTTGGTTTTCGTAACCCGTTGGCGACGTGTTAGTATCGATGCTTTTAGGTTTGCTCTGTTGATCGTTATTTTGGATAAGACCTTACGTTTCCTTTTGGGTACGTAACGTCTTGCATGAGTTTTCTTGTACGAGTTCGTTTGATTTTATTTTGAGTATATGGTTCCTGGTATTTTCTTTCGTTTTCAAACAATAGAATTGTGTTAGGGCCTGTACGGTGTTTTACGATCCCTTTTGGTATTATGGTGTCCTTTGTTTGAGTAACATATTTTATAATTGATGTCTAATTATAAAAACCCTTTGGAAGTATTGTGTTGGTGTTTGGAGAAAACTGTGTATAAAATGATCTTTGTAAATAGATTTTATTTTATTATAAAAAGCAGGTTTAAAGTGATTCATAGTGGTAAGGTACGATACACCATTAGATAACCATCTTTAGATTTTTATGACAACCAGGATGAATTTTTCAAAGATTAGAATTAAGACAATTTCATTATTATTTAAAATGATTTTTATACTTAAAGTGACTTTCTTAATTTAAATTAATTTTTATAAAAATATTATTTAATTTGGTCTTTCGAGTAAAGTAGATAATTGGTATAAGAATTTTCGTATTTCGTATTTATATTTTTTTATGTGTTCATTTGTCATGGTACGCTTGTTGATTTTCTTTCGTTTGCGCTTTCACTCGGTGCATATACGTATTCTTTCTTTCAAAGGATTCTTGTGTTATTTGATCTATGTCTATTTACATATGTGGAATCTCCTATATGCATTCTAGCCTTTGACTCGATATTCGTTTGTTATCCTATTCGATTGTTCGTAACCCTTAGAGTTCGTTGATACCGTTGAGTCGTGGAAGCTTTGATGTGATTGTGGGAATGGACTAGTTGTCCAAGAGGAAGTTTGTGATAATATGTCATGAGAAGGTGGTTAGGATACCGTTGGAAGGTGATGAGATACTTCGGGTTCATGGTGAACGTACTCAAGGAGTCGTGAAAACCTTAATGAACACAAAGGTAGATGAACCAAAATTGAGTGATATTTTCGTCGTACGCGATTTTATTGATGTGTTTCCAAAAGATTTGTCGATGACCACCACGACGATAAGTTAAGTTCCGCATAGATTTGGTTCATGGAGCGACGCTAGTCGCGAAGTCTCCATATCGTCTAGCACCCTCAGAAATGCAAGAATTGTCTGAACAACTTCGAGAGTTGCAAGAAAAGGGTTTCATACGACCTAGTCATTTTCCATGAGGAGCACCTGTGTTATTCATGCAAAAGAAGGATGGTTCTTTTCACATGTGTATTGATCATAGGGAGTTGAACAAATTAACTATTAACAACCGTTATCCACTCCTTAGGATTGATGACTTGTTTGATCAGTTACGAGGAGCGTGTCCTTTCTTAAAGATAGATTTTCGGTCAGGTTATCATCAGCTACGAGTGCATAAGGATGCCATTCAAAAGACCGCATTTTGAACGAGATACGGACATTTTGAGTCTACGGTTATGCCTTTTGGGTTAACCAATGCACCAGCGGTTTTCAAAGACTTAATGAACCGGGTTTGCAAACCTTACTTAGGTAGGTTTGTCATCATATTCATTGATGACATTTTGGCCTACTCAAATTCGAAGGAGGAACATAAAGTTCATTTGAAGTTAGTGTTGGAGTCACAAAGGAAGGAGAAGTTGTATGTTAAGTTTTCTAAGTGTGAGTTTTGGTTGGAAGAAGTGCATTTTCTTGGTCACGTGGTCAACCATAACGTATTCACGTAGACCCAAGTAAGAGTGAGGCAGTGAGGAATTAGATGATTATTCTTGGGATTGGCAGGTTACTACTGACGTTCATCGTGAATTTTTTTAACATTGTTGAACCCCTTTACTTCCCTAATTGATAGGAATCAGAAGTTTGAGTGGAGCGTAGAACAAGAAGAGTCTTTTCAAACTTTGAAGAATGATTTGTGTGATACTTTGATAAAGCGAGTGTAGTGGGTGATACGTTGAGTAGAAAAGAGAGAGTAAAGTCAAAACGAGTAAGAGGAATGATACTGGCAGCCCAAAGTGAGGCATTCAAGCAAGAGAACGTACTCGCAAAAAGGCTACATGGTTTAGATCAACAGATGAAAAGAAAAGGAGACGAGAGTTTGTACTTTATGGATCGAATTTGGGTTCTATTGGTAGGAAGTGTAATGGATGTGGCACATGCATCAAGATACTTGGTATATCCAGGAACGGATAAGACATACTATAACCTTGGAGACATGTATTGGTAGCCACGTGTATAAAAGGATATAGCTACCTATGTTAGCAATTATCGGACTTGTTTAAGAGGTGAATGCTGCAATATCAAAGACTTTTGGCTTGCTACAACAGCCTCAGATACTTAAGTGAAAATGAGATAGAATCACCATGGATTTTATCACTAAATTTCCAAGGTCAGCGTAGTGAGTATGATGTGATTTGGGTGATGGTCGATAGACTGACCAAGTTAGCTTATTTTCTAGCTATATAAGAAGATTTCAAGATGTAAAGCTGGAAAGGATTTATATTGATGAGATAATAGCAAGAAATGGAATTCTGGTGATGATCAACTCAGATCGAGATGGATGTTTTACATCACGTTTCTAGCAAACATTACAGAAAGTCTTAGGAACGCGTTTAGATATGAGTACGACTTATCATCCAAAAACGGATGGACAAAGTGAGCGTACAATTCAGACATGTGAGGATGTGTTAAGAGCGTGTATGAGCGACTCTGGTGACAGTTGGGATGTCCACCTACCGTTAGCTGAATTTTCGTATAATAATAGTTATCATTCGAGTATTCGTTGTGCTCCGTTTGAGGCATGGTATGGAAGGAAATGTAGGTCGCCCGTTATGTGGGCCGAAATTAGAGAGAGTAGGTTAATTAGACCGGAGTTGGTTCAAGAGACGACTGACAAGGTAGTTTTGATAAAAGAAAAGCTCAAAGCAGCGAGGGATCGTCAAAGGAGCTATGCTGATAATAGGCGTAAGCCACTAGAGCTCGAGGTTGGGTACATAAGGTTACTGGTAGACCTTAGGGCACCCTTAAATGTTCTCATTCATTTTGGTTAATGTTATATTTTGAATAAACTCGAAGTCGAGCCTATTCTTCAAAAACGTTGAGCTTTGTAACAACTCATAACGTAGTTCCAAGACAGTTCTTGTTTGATGAGTTGCGGGGTTAGGTTATGAATGACGTTGTTACACAACTTAAGGTTTTTGACGAGTTTCCTCGAAGATGGGCGATGTTCATGTAGTTGGACGTTTATTTTTTCTTAGAGTTGTTATGCTGCTATTTGTACCCTTGTATGGACAAGCGAAGTGGTAAGCAGTGGGTTTCCGATCATGAAAGTTAGATGAGATTCAAAGCGTGGCCCTAAGTTCACGTGGAAACGTGAGGACCACATGAAAGCTAAGTATTCTTGATTGTTTGTTGATAATACTGGTGAATCTAGTAGTTAAATCTCGGGACGAGATTTCCCTAAGGAGGGGATACTGTGACAACTGTGCTTTGAGCAGGTTAGTCAAACCGTTAGTATTGATTTGAACATCATTTTGGTTATCAAGTCTGTGAGCGTGATCATCTCATTTTGATTGAATTTATGGTTGATGTGGGTATTTCATTCTGTTCACAATTTTGTGACAATGGAAATGATGGTATAATTTTATGTGTGTATGTATTTTATGTGTACGTATTATGTATTTACGTATTTAAATAATAAGAATTCGTGAGAATAGAAAATTAAGTTTAGAAATTTAGTGAGATAGATTTTAGTAATAATAAGTTTGGAAGAATATGTTTAAAAAAGAATTTGAATTGTAATTAATTAAACTAGTTTAAACTTAAAGGGTTTTTTAAAATAAATAAAAGGTTTTATAAATATCAAAAATTAAGGGTTTTTGTGTAAATAATAATAATAATATTAAAATATATATATAGGGATGTTTGTTCGGCCGGTTATAAGAGAAAAGGGGGAAGGAAAACACAATTTAGTCAAACCACAATTCTAATTAGGTAATTATCTAAATCTTTTTGTAAACACTATAAATACAAACCTTTTTCCCCTCTCCTTTATTTTTTCAGTCGATCCAAGCAAAAGAGAGAAAAAAAAGTATTTTTCATTTAAGATCCAAGTGGTGATTTGTGTTAACAAATCAAAGGTTTTAGGTATGTTTTCTTATCCTTTTCAATTCAAACTTCTCTATTAATTATGTAGCAATTTTGATGATGGATTAGGGTTTATATAATATCTGTAAAGTTAGGGTTTTGATCTTTAAAAATCGTTTTTGGGGATGATTAGTGGTGTTAAGCATGTGTAATTAGGGTTTTAGGGTTTGTAAATTCAGAATTTAAAAGCTGGCAGTTTTGAAAGGTCATATTGCAAGGGTCATAACTTGGTCACACGGATATCTTTTATTGATTTTCTTGAGTCTAAAATTATCTACCATATAGTCCATGTCTTAAAGCTGACAAGAGAGACTGGAATGGCTTAATGTCCAAAAAGATGGGTTTGGGATATGGTTTCACTAAAAAGGCATGCTTTGTATGTGGTAGCTTTAGCCATCTTATTAGAGATTGTGACTTCCATGAGAAAAGAATGGCTAAACAGGTTGAATTAAACAAACAGAAGGGTAAGGGTACTGGTCAAGGGGAGAATAGACCAGAGTGGACGCACTTGTGCGAACAGATAAAATCACGCAAAAAAGTTTGTTGCCAAAAAGCATAACTAACTAAAACTGGCATATTTCCAGTTAATGCTGCTAGACAAAATCCTTCTAGTCAAGCTGCAAAAACTAGTACTGCTAGAAAAGTTAATACTGCTATACCCATTGTGAATGAAATCAAATAAAGAAATAACTTTTTATAAGTCTCATGGTCACCTATTAAAGAAGGCCATTAATAAATCAACTCTATGCTAACAGAAAAAGCAAAATCTTTTAACAAATCGATAAAGTAAATACCGTTGGGGAACAAAACAATTAGTGTTGGTTGAAAGGAAGAAGCGGCTGTCTATAGGTGAAGAGTTGTTGTTAAAAGGAGCCTCAGCTAGGATGTGTTCTTGTAATATAGGGTAGACCGCAAAAGACACTCATTGGGAAAACATGGTCTATACCAACTAAATACCAATTAGTTGGAATCAAACTCGAATCGCTATTAAAAAAACATGATTAAATTTTAAGATCCACTAAAGAGCAAACGAAAGACCGCAAGTCAAGGCCAAATGGTCTATGGGTCCCAAATAATACGCCGCAACCTAATTGATCTCTTATTCGATAACGCAGGGAAAAGCGTCCCAACGAAAAAGATTAAACAGAGCAAAGGCGATTATGATATTGATGTTCCTGGGCACATGGACTCAAGAATAAAGCCTACCTTGTTTGAATAGCGAAGACTATAATGGTGGCCCCCTAGTTGCGTTTCTGGAGTCATAAAGGTTATATATTCTGGTAAAGGAAAAATATAAATTGTGAAAGTTAGATTTTTGAGGATGCATGCAAACTACATCATTTTAAAATCCTTTTTTCTGTGTCATAGATGTGTGACAAGAAGAACAAGGTTCTCTTCACAGACACTGAATGTCTTGTGTTGTCCCCTGACTTCAAGTTGCCTGATGAAAATCAAGTATTACTTAGAGTCCTCAGACAAAACAATATGTACAGTTTCAACCTAGAGAACATTGTTCCTACTAGAGGTTTAGCTTGTTTAATTGCAAAGGCCACAATTGATGAATCTAACAAATGGCATAGAAGGTTGGGTCATGTTAACTTTAAAAACTTAAACAAACTTGTGAAGGGAAACCTTGTTAGAGGTTTACCTTCCAAGATTTTTCAAAATGACCACACCTGTGTTGCTTGTCAGAATGGAAAGCAACACAAAGCCTCCTGTAAGGCCAAATTAGTGAGCTCTATTAGTCAGCCCTTACAGCTTTTACATATGGACTTATTTGGACCCCACCTCTGTAAGTAGCATAAACTATAAAGATGTTATTGCCTTAGTTATCAACTGATGAGTTTAGCAGTTTAGGTTGGATGCTCTTTTAAGACTAAGGAGAAACGGTGGAATCCTTATGGAATTTAATAAGAAAATTAAGAAACCAATTAAATCAAAAGGTTAAAACTATTAAGATGTAATAATGGTACATAATTCAAGAACAGGGACATTATTGAATTTTGTGGGTCAAAACGGATCAAGAGGGAATACAGTAATGCCAGAACTCCACAACAAAATGGAGTTGCTAAAAGGAAGAACAAGACCCTAATTGAGGATGCAAGAACAATGCTAGCAGATTCATTTTTATCTAACACTTTTTTGGCTGAAGCAGTTAGTACTGCAGGCTATGGTCCATAATAGGTAAAAGTGAACGGCAAAAAGCCATCAAAACAAAGACAACCTTACGAAACCTTATAATTGGTAAAAATACCAAACATAACAGACTATAGTAAGAATCAAGACACTAGACCTTTTTGGCGACAGTTGCCATAGTGTCAGCCAATGCCTTGGAATAACCATCTGCAACCTACCTGGGCCACACGTTCTAACAGTGAAAAACGATCCTTCGATCCGAAGGGATTATACTTTTAGTTGGTGAGCTAGTTCTCTAAATAGAGCAGAGGCTTTTAAGGCGTATACACGACTTAGACAACCCAAGAGGGGGTGAAGAACACCTGCATATAAACTTTTTTATAAAATCAACCTACCTGTTGCCGAGAGGAAAAGGACTTAATTGGTTGTTTGATCTGCGATTTCTATGTTAAGCCTGATTCAGATGAACTTACCGAGGCCATATTCCTTTCGAAGAAGCAGAAAAATTAAAGCTAACAAAACTGTCCAGGATGTCCGCAAAAGAACTCACAATTCATAGTGCATCGTACACAAGATAACTATTCTGGACTTTCCGCAGAGTCTAACTCCTCACTTCAATAGAAGCTGAACCTACTCAGAGAAATACTTTGTTCAGTCTGCCCACATATGGCTCTTTCTATACTTCAGGATCAGTCTAAGACAGCTTAGAAAGCAAAGCGAATAGCGCGAGAGATAAAGCCAATGGGGGATATCGGCTATTCCAAAAGACAAATGAGGAGCCAGTAAGATGCAGAAGTATTCAATCCTTTTGAGGAGATCTTGAAAAGGGCTTAACAAAAGATAAAGGTAAAAAGGAGGCTAATGATGCAGCTAAGCTTTTAGAAAGGAGTTTGCTTAATGTACTGAGGATTTGCTTCTTCAAGTAGGAGCAGGCTACGAGCTCACCCCGTGATATAACAACGGTTTAATATTGTTAGTACACCAATTAGTACTGCCAGTTCTTCAAATGTTTTTATTGCTAATGGACATGATCTAAGAAACAATGACCAATATGATTCGCAAATACCTACTCATGAGGATATCTATGACAATCCAAGTGATGGGATTTTTACCAATGTATCTTATGATGATGAGGGTGCAGTGGCTGACTTCACTAATTTAGAAACCACTGTGAATGTTAGGGCCTATTATTCCCGACAGTCAAGGATAACACTCCATGCATCCATTCATCTCAAACTCCTGGAGATCCACCTTAGCATTCATAGACAAGGAGCAAAGTACACAAAAGTTCTGGAGCTCATGCTTTTGTCAGCTATATTCAAAAGCAGAAAAGAAATAATCACAAGGATTTCCAGCACTGTTTGTTTGCTTGCTCCCTTTCTTAGATTGAACCCAAGAAGATATCTCAAGTTATTAAAGATGGAAGTTGGGTTGATGCTATGCAGGAAGAACTTCTGCAATTCAAAAAGATTCAAGAAAGTCTAAGATTCTAGTTTAATCTTTGCCTTTTGGGAAGGAATGCAATTGGGACAAAATAGGTTAACAGGAAGAGAAGGATGAAAGAGTGTTGTTAGTTTAGAAATAAGGCAAGGTTGGTTGTCCGAGGGATATATACAAGAGGAAAGGGATAAACTATTATGATGTTTTGCTCGATATTCCCCTTCTGAAGTTGACTTTTAGGAAGAACCTTTGCGCTATTACTAGCGTGGCTGAGGATTGAAGCCATCTGGATTCTTTTTGGCCTTTGCTTCTTATATAGGATTCATAGTTTATCAAATGGGTGTGAAGAGTGCCTTCTTATATGGCACAATTGATGAGGAATGTATGTGTCTCAACCTTTAGGTTTTGTTGATCCTAAGTTCCCTAAAAAGGTCTACAAAGTTATAAAAGCTCTGTATGGTTTACACCAAGCTTTTAAAGCCTCGTATGCTTCTTTATCTACTTTCTTGTTGAAGAGTGGATACAGAAGAGGAACCATTGTCAAGAACTCTTTTCATCAGAGACAGGACAGAATGATATCAGTGTGGGTACAGGTTTATGTGGATGATATTGTTTTTGGTTTCTACAAAGAAAGACTTTTTGGTGTGATGAATTTGAGGCATTAATGACAGCGCAGATGCAGATGAGTTACACATATGGGGAGAGCACACCTTCTTTCTTGGATTACAATCAATAGCAGAAAAAAAGGAGCTGGGTAGTGATGTGGAGAGACTGGGTTCATAAGTTCAGGATATAGTAATGTTGCAGAGATCCCTGAAGAAGTTTGATTTTGCTAGTGTGAAGATGACTGATGTTTGGAGGCAGGGCAATTACTCTTAATTGAGAACACAAAAGTCTTTGACCAAGGATGAAGAAGCTGCTGATGTGGATGTACATCTTTATAGATCCATGATTGGCTCTTTAATGTACCTTTACGTGGGGCTGTGCTAGGCCTCATATTATGTTTGCATCGTGCTTGTATTAATGATTTAGGTAACTCCAAAAACCTCACAAATCCCCCCCTTCATGATGTATAGTAGGATCTTTAGAACCGTCAAGTTCAAAAACGCAAACTAGGGCCTTGTGTATCCCTATAGTGTCATATTTACCTATAATCATACTCGATAGTGGATTCACATGCATGGAGCAAAATCTTGACCAGTGATAATCCAGGCAATTTATTGAAAGGATTCGTCAATTTCTTATGCGACAGGTCCGCTAAAAGTGCGAAAAATACTCTACTTTCATTCAGCAGGATGCGAAGAGAGCGGACTAATTGGGTGGCTACTTATACAAGAGTTGAGAGGTAGCAGGAGTATGAGAGTCTTTCTGACCTAGAGCAGTACCAACTGTTGTGTGGGCACAGGTAATTGTGGATGTCAAGTAATGCAATTTCGAACAATGGAGACTTCATTTATTATGAATGAACATCAAAGTGATCTACACATTGATAATGAACAAGCACACACTATGTACGTTCTGCGGTAAAAAAATTCTAGTGTTTCGACAGAAATAAAACATCGAGAGCGAAAATCGTTGAGATAACTCCAGTCCAAAAACAAAAGACATATCTGATTGAATTAACAGCACAGCCCAACCTTCATTAGGGATGGCGCTTACGAGAAGAGACAGCTTATCCGGTGTCTCCTTGAAAATGTCACCAATTGATGGGTGAAAACACGATAAAAACGAACTGATGGAAGCTCAAAACGATGTTACAGACTAGTGATGACAAGTGTGGCTGACTGTTTAACACTAAAGGAACGCTTGATTGATGTTAGTAGGTTCAAAGTTTCTCCTATTCTGTTAACCATTGGCACTGGCTGCAAGAACGGCACAAAAAATGAGGGAATGCAATTTAGTTGTCAAGTAAGGCCAAATGGGTAAATTCTGCCTGGGAGTTCTGTGAAACGAGTTTATGAATCAAGATGAATTTGGTCTATAGACATGACACTAGTTTTGAGGGGGGATTGTCTTTATATGTTGGATAGTACAACGAAGGTTCTTAACTAGAGAATTTATATTCCATGATGGTTAGTTCATAAATCAATAGTATCTCCATCGCTTGGCGAAGACTTCGTCCTCTCAAACAACAAGTATAGTGGGGGGTCTATCTATCTTTTCTAGTGAGTGCTTGTAAGAATAGAGGCATGTTGTTGTATAATTATTGAAGGACAGAGTTAGTAACTTAGTTTGTACAATAAGTTAGTACTGTTTGTGAGCATAGGTTAATACTGACTTCAGAAAGCTTTGATACTCTACTACTGCCTAAAAGGGTACAAAAAAGTAGATGATGACTCTAGCTTGGCATGGTTAGTGCTGCTCAAGGAAATGGTTTTGCAATGGTTTATCTTAAGTCTGGGTTAACGATCAGTATGGATTGATTTGAGGGTACTAAATGGAATTACAAGTTATTGCTGCCAGGCACAAAGTTGGTGCGGGGAGAGGCCTAGGGCATAAAGTTAGTGTCTGCCCAGGCATAAGTTTGTGCTGCTTGTTACCCCGGGATACTACTGTTTGAGAGCATTATCAATTTTTATTAATTAATGAATAACCTTTGAGAATATGTTTGGCCAACAACTTTGCTTTATAGGGGTCTATGAATTGGATCATTCCGTGTCTTTCTTTCTATAGATACGTCCTTGTCTTTAAAGATAATACTACAATTTTATTCCGCTTCATCGTTAAAATAAACCCTAAGCGACAGACATTATAAAATCTCAATTAATTACCTTTCTCTAAAACGCCTTCTCTTCTCAATCTTGATCATATCCCACAACCCTCACTCCAACTTTTTCAATGCATCTATGGTCTGATTTAGGAGCGTGGGGGTTGTTGACGGTCGAACACAGGAGCGGTGGTCGGGCGGGGGGGGGGGGGGGTGGTGGGGGGGGGGCTAGGGGGGATGTGTGGTGGGAGTGAACAGCGAGGGGCGCGTGGAGGGTAATCTGTGGGTGGGTGGGTGGGGGGGAGGCGGGGGGCAGGACAGTTCGATAGGGGGGTATTGCTGGGAGTCTCTCTTGTTCAGACTTACCTTTATAACTATTTCTCAACTACTTACAGTGCAAAAGTTATAACGACACACAGTCCATACTTTTATATCTCTCACTGAAGTCCTACTATCTATATTGAATCTTATATTGTTAGGTTTTGGAACACTACTATGTCCCAAACAGTCCCAATGGATGAGAAGCAAATTTCATGCTTACTGTTTTGATAGCCAGAGGCAGTAGTAAGTTACCGGGAGAAGCATTCAATAAGAAGTTCTCTTTTTCTTAAGAGAGCTAAGGGTCACTGAACAAAAGGCTTGCCGTCGACAAACTAAGCTATGTTTCTACCAAAAGCTACTGATCAATTGAATGGGTAGAGAGGGTGAACTTACACATAAGAGCTAAAAACTATATTCAAAAAGTCCCTTCTCTCCTCAAAGGAAGTATCTGATATGAAAACATACCATCCTGTCATTGCCGTAAGGCTCAAAATCTATAGCCGAATGAGTTTACAACAAAGCTTCTTTAGCTATTAGATGTTATGGCAATAAGATCTAAATTTAACTTTTCCAAACTTATGTTTGGATGGTATGTTGAGGAACTTGGATAATCCTAAAAAGAAATTTTTCTATCATCCAGAGATTTTTTAATGGTTGTGTTGTTTGAATAATCAAATTGAGCTTGGTGAACCTTTTAATGATGTATAATATTACACCGAAAGCTCACAACCTTTACAAGGTTTATCTCTCCAACTCATGTCCATAGAAAAAGGGACTAAAAATTTCAGGAAGGAATTACAGAACCTTTATTTCTAATATATGTTGGGCATCCTGCCATGAAGATAGAAGGAGGGTGACACCGGTATGCTAAAACAACCTCACTGAACCCCAACCCAACACCCTTCTCAAAACAACTCAATCCTAGGTGTTGGAAAACGAGCACACAAACCACCTGTACACCAAAACTCATCACTCGGACCTGTGTAGTTAATTACTGACAATTTACCCATGAGCCCAAGCATCAACTAGAGGGCGACGAGTTGGGAATAGAAGGGGATCAGGTTTAGTTATCCAATGATAGTCCTCATTCAGTTGGTAACACATCTAAAAGAGCTGAGGGTGGCTTGAATCTAGTGGAGTTATTATCTCTTTGCACTAACTTGTCAAACAGGGTTCTTGATTTGGAGACTGCCAAGGATGCTCAGGCTGCAAAGATCCTTAAATTAAACATTAGAATCAAGAAATTGGAAAAGAAGTGCAAGCCTAGTATCTCGCACCACAGAGCATGGTTAAAGAGTGTGAAAAGGTTATCTATAAAGAAAAGGTTGGGAAAGAAGGAGCCTATCGCCCAAAAACCATCGTGGTGAGGAAAAAATGTCAAACCAAAGACCTACCTTAAGGCGGGTAAAACAAGAGTCTGCCTTTTGAATGCTCGCGAGGATCAACTCACATTTCAGGAAGCACAAGCCCCGACGTAGTACCTATGACTATATGGTACATAGAGTCAATTGTAGAACTGAGGGGAGGGCTCAAGTGAAAGAGACGATGAGGACAAAAGGGAGTAAGCAAATGATAGACCCAGTTACGTTTGCTGGTAATATAGGAGTTAGTACTGCTGTTAACATTAGTACTGCCAGCAGACCAGAAGTTAGTACTGCTACTCCAATGACTCCTCCTACTACAACAGTGGTCTTGAAAAGATAGAGATATTATTTTCCCTTGGTGATGCTCTAAGTAAGTGTTAAGTTTAAAGCAAAGCGTTAAAGGAGTTGAAATCAAAGAAAAGAAAGATGCTGAAAGACCTGCAAGATCAGTTTTGACCTTCAAGCCACTTCTAAAAATTGACCCTAAAGACAAAGGCAAAGGGGTTCTTGAGGAAGAACCTGAACCAGTAAAAGTAAAATCAAAGGATCAAGGTGAAGCACAAATTGAGAGAGATGCTAAAATAGCATTAAAGGTTCAAGCAGAACTTGATGAAGAAGTTAGATTGGAGAGACAGAGGACAAGAGCAAGCATCTTTCTACTACATTGCAAAATTTGTATGATGAATTTCAAGCATGAATAGCGGCTAATCATGAATTAGCTGTCAGATGGACTCAAGAAGAACAGGAAAAGTGTACTGTAGATGAAAGAGCCACGTTACTTGCAAAGTATTTTGAAAATAGGAAGAAGCCGTTGGCTGAAGAAAGAGCAGCTGCAATCAGGAATAAACCTCTAACAAAATCTCAATTGAGAAGCCTAATGATGACCTACCTTTAACCTATACAGTAGATATAAATATGCTCACTGAACAAAAGACTCTTGAAGAGATTCAAGTATTATACATCAAGGAACAGGAAAGTGTTGGAAACAAGAAAAGTATCGGTCACTTCCAAGTTGTAATAGTCTTAGCCCGTAGTATGTTATATGATTAGTCTAGTAAGCTAGTCTGGCCCATTAAGGCCCATGGCCGGCCAAGTATGTAGTTTATATACCCTCTCCATGCCTTAGAGAGGGTGGTTGGTTGTTTCATTTCACATTTCACACACATAATATTATTATCATCTTTCTCTCTCTAGAAACTTTTCAACCCACTTATCTCTCTAGTTCTTGCATATCATTAAAGATTGCCGGTATTCTTCAATTGGTATCAAGAGCCATGGAGTGGTGTGTTTAGTTTTTGTGTTTGTCTTTTGATTTGTGTTCAAAACCTTTACAAAGAGCAAAATCTTGATTTAAAATTTTTTGGCTTAAAAACCTTAAAGTTGTCATTTTTCTTGTTCCTATAGGGTTAGTAACACTAGTTGTACAAGATTTTTTGCAAAAAACCAATCAAAAATGTGTCTTTTTGAGTTTTGAAAATTTAGGTTTCGTCTTAGTTACAACCGAACTAGTCTTGTCTGTTGGAACCGAACTAGAAGATCGAACGAGTTAACCGAACTAGTTAACCGAACCAGTGGAACCGAACGAGTTGACTTTAGTTGGAACCGAACGAGTTGTTTTAGTTGGAACCGAACGAGTTGCTTGTAGTTGGAACCGAACGAGTTGTTTTAGTTGGAACCGAACGAGTTGTTTCTAGTTGGAACCGAACGAGTTGATTTTCGTTGGAACCGAACGAGTTGATTTTAGTTGTAACCGAACGAGTTGTTTTAGTTGGAACCGAACGAGTTGTTATTCAGTTAGAACCGAACTAGTTGATTAAGTAGGAACCGAACGAGTTGATCTTAGTTGGAACCAAACGAGTTGATCCTAGTTGGAACCGAACTAGTTTGTTTTGTTTGACAATCGAACTAGATAACCTAACCAGTGGAACCGAACTAGTTTTTGTTTGATAACCAAACTAGATAACCGAACCAGTAAAAACCAAACTAGGTCAAAACCTATCAAATCAAATATCTAGAATTTATATCCGGCTCTACTCCTTTTGAGCTTGAACATCCCGTAAAACAATAACTTGTTCTTCCGGTATAATGTCGTTCAAGAATTGTAAAATCCCGGTCGTTTCAAGAACACTTATACACTGTACGAGACTCAACAACCACACATTCAAACATAATTTCTTTCTACCACCGATCGATCCATTAGTAATCTTTTGCGATACCACGTGTATCAACTTTGAACGACTCCTGACTGCGATAGAAATCAGCTTCTCTCGGGTGAAGACCATAAACCTTCGATGCTTGATAAAACATTTGTATGATTTCATGGGAAAAGCATAATGGAAACTTTATATGATGTGTAATAAACCACATGGATAGATGAATCCTTGGCTTCCGTATGTGAGAAAGGTCCACTTCGTTTGGGCCATCAATCAACAGTGATGAGTCTAACAAGACTTACGGTGATTATACTAAGCATCACCCTACACGAGCCATTCAAGCTGAGTAGGTGAACCATCAATGAAATATAATATCAAATCTCACAACGGCTTCCGCACAGAAATCTATGCTCTTTGTGGGTCAAACATCGTGTAGCCAAAGGATCTATAGGAGAAGATTGAACGCCCATGCAGGAACGTCGTTAACAAGCAAGACAAGAGTGTAAGTTGTATAATAATTTGATAAGTTCACTGATAAGAAAAGGAGAGTCGTTACACGGAGTACTACTATGAGATCACCATTCTACTCAATGATATGAACATCTATAAGATGCCATTGGAGCAATTTCAAGTTAATACCAGTTTTAACCACTCTTCCTAATGAATAGTGATGTTCAGTTGGTCAATAGACTTGCAGAATACCAATCGTTGATCGCTTCATGCTCACTTGAACAACATGAACGTCATGCATTAAGTACGTTTGATGCAGAAGCGTAACCCGGATCCTCTAGCTTTAGTTTTCATCTCACCAAGTATAACTACAGTCACCTTTATCAATACTCTCAACACACTTACCAAACACTCAACTTCAACACCAACTTTAACATACTCCACTCCCATAGAGTGGTTTCACCTTAATCGTCTCACAATACTCAACTCATCAATCTTAACAGCCTCTTTCAGTAACTTATCCATCCAATGATTTTCAATCTTCAATTCACCATAACGTTTATTCTCCATCATCATCCATCTCTCATTTGGGAAATGCCTCCCCAATTTAACCAACAATCTGAATTTTCCAACAAGACTCCCGCATTCTAATTTGTTCCAGGTTCCAGAAAGGGTGATGTTTCCCATTGATACCTCCATCACATGATGTCGTTTTTGAGCTGCAGTTCACACCTCCCGGTATTCCCACTACCATAATCAGCTGAGATACTTGTCTACCTACGCCTAAAAGCGAACCATACATAAATGGAAGAGTTACACTACAACCAATCTCAAACATGAGACAACTTTCTTTTGATGCGGGTACTTCAAGACTTACACTCCAGAGTAGAAGTGGAAGCAATTCTCTGAGACCACAACAGAGGACGGAATATTTGACATATAACTATGGCATAGGTAGAAGCACAGTCCAGACAGTGCACCAAAAGCACAAAGAGGACAAAAGGGATGAAATTCTGTACGCTGTTCTTATGAGGGGGGGGACGAAAGTGCTTACTGAGGCGTCATGAGCTCAAGCGACATGGTTAGAATTCTGAATGAGGAGGAACTAGCTTTTTTGGCAGATCTAGATAGTTCTTGCGAAGGTCAAAGCAGACAGAACTATTCATTACTCATAATGCTGCTTATCAAGCTGATGATTTGGATGCATCTATGACTCTGATTGCTGACGAAACTTCTAACTCTGCCAACAAAGTAGCTCTCATGGTGATTTTATCTCATTATGGTTAAGGCTCTGTTTGAGGTTCAACAAGCCATAGATAAATATATAATAACTAGATGCGAGCACACATCAAGCATGTGCACGGATGATGCCCGTCTTCTCTCAATAGTCCATGTGGGTAAATCAATTCAGATGACCTAAAATAGCAACCAGTTGATAGCGCAATAATCATTCCTTATTCTCAGTACATGTAGAATTGACAAATTCAGACAAGTAACACTGTTAAGAAATTCTAAAACGTCCTCGCACAACAAGATGATTTCTAATAAACTCTTTTGATGAACACTTAAAGACCTAAGTAGCTAATTGTGCCAAGACCAATTTGAAAATAAGAGTGTCAATGATACCTTAACTGCTGAGCTTGAAAGATATAAGGAACAAGTTAAAGTTTTGAAAGAAGGACAAAATGTGGACTTAAGGATAGTGATCACGTTTCAACACATGTCATAGTCTGTAGAGATTGATCTTCTAAACACTCTTTCAGAACATTTAAAAGATAAGGAATCTTATTATAAAACGGTTTCTCCTTTACTAAAAAATAATTTTAAGAAAGAAGAATCTAGAAACATTGATAGAGAAATAACTCTAGAAAAGCAGATCAAACATCTAGATAATATTGTTTTTAAAAGGGATTAATCTGCACAAACTGTTTACATGTTGACGAAACCTTAGTTTTTCTATGATAGTACCACTAAACAAGCTCTAGGTTTTCAAAATCCCTTCTATCTGCAGAAAGCTCAGCAGTCGAAACCAAAGCTATATGTTGGTGATGTTATTGTTCAAACTAATCCTATTGGGATTCCTGATTCAGAAGAAACCTTAGCACTTGCTGAAGAGAGTCATTCCAAAATACTTTCAAAACATAAGGATAATATGATGTTAGAAAAGGAAAAGCAAGTTGATACCACACCGATAAATTAATGTGCTCTTAACAGATTTTTTTGAACGATTTGTTCCGACAAACTTAATTATCTGCTAACAAGTCACTTTTGGTCCTAAGAATTCTGTAAATTTCTTCAAACCTACACTTTCTATAGACCCACCATGTTTGAGTTCCAAAAGAACATCCTAAAGTCAGCATGTTTAACAACGAGTTGAAAAAACTTAAATACCATCTGGTGCTAAACTTTGATGTGCTATCAAAGAAAGGACTAGACCCACAGCCTATCACTGAGGGTTCGTGGGGTTTCGAACATATAAAAGCTTGTTTTAGGGATAAAATAATTCTATTTGTACAAGCTCTGAAGGACTTATTTAGCACATTCAACCAACATTTGGTTGATCAACTTTCTAAAGTCTAAAATGTCTTCTATCAAATGGAAAATGCGTAGAACAATATCGTATTGAGTCAAAAACATTTGAATGTTAAGATGAAAGTCAGTACTTGAACAAAAATGGAATGAATTTTGGAACAATTGATGGAGCACAGAGATATTGTGAGACTAAACTGTTAATCCTTTCATATAGAAAATGATTCTAGTGATCAGTAGCATCGGAATTCAAAAGTGTCTCAAACTTGAGAAGCATCAAACGTATTTTAGGTTAAAAAAGAAGACTGTACGATAGAACTGTTCATACAAGTTGTTAACCTTTCTTACAACAGATCAACATTGCGACAATTTCTCTTTTAGAACGTTGACACTCAACTTAAAAAAAGTAAATTTTCAAAGAGGGACATAATGAGCTGTTACCAATCAAAGTGTTCCAAGTTTCGATCAACGTTATTTGAATTCAAAGGATTTTGAAAAGCTCAAGTCTCCCACAAAGCAGAACAGACACGGTAATGTTAAGCAAGTGTGAAAGAGAGAAATAAAATCTCATCAAAATGGAAAAACTGGAATACAGGATAAGATCAAAAATGACTTAGAAGATATGTAAACCATAAATATGGAAATTGGATCAATGAGGTGACAAAGCTTATTGCTGAGAATCTAGCATTTGAAACAACCTATATCTATCAGCGACTTAATATGCAACTACGAATTAAACCACAGAGCACGTTATCGAACAAAGAGCACACAATGTGATGGTGATCGTTAATAACGTCTCAAGTCAATATAAAGTCTGTGGAAACTTTTGATTTATTAAATGCCTAGCATCATAAAAGGATTTGGCGCAATAACAGCTCTCAGTACTGTAATCATAAACGGAATCTAAAGGAAAAGCCCTAGTTTGATACTTAAGCATTTCAAACCCACCTAAGGTGTCCAGAGTTGCATCAATTACTGTGGAACAATAACCCCCAAATTGGTGGAATCAAAAGGGACAGCTCACTCTCACTATAAATATGTAAAGACATTCTTCTCAGGAAGAGAAGTCGCAGTTCTTAGGAGATTCTAGTCGATACATATTAAAGCTAATTATCCCTAGATCCACTCATAGAATCTGCCGTAAGGATAGTACTAAATAATTCAAGATGCTTCTTCTAAATCAGAATACTAACCTGTCCGAGTATCACCAGCTCTGGAGAATAATTAGTGGCTGTAACCCCGAGAACAAATCAAAGATGCTTATAGATTTACCTGAGCCTGTCCCATCCTCAAAATAAACACAAAAAATAGCCCATACCTCAAACCAGCATTTCTAACAAACCGTAGTGTTGTCTCTTCTACAAGAGTAAACACATCTAACTAGTCTGAGATTGGGATTTTTTTTTATTTGTTTTTTGACACAGCCATATCAGGCAAACTACGAAAAGAAAGACATACCATTCAACACTACACAAAGTAAGAATTGTCTGAAAATGAATAAAGTAAGAAGCTCCACAGCCTAAGGAAAGGTGATGTAATCTAGTTGAAAATAACATAAACAGATCATGTTGTTGAACCAAAAGGAACTGCAGTCCCGTGTGCAGCATTCTCAAGCTTAAATACGCAAGACTCTCTGGACCTATAATATGCGATGTTTTAAAGTGTAATGGTTGACAAATGATTTACTGTTTCTTGATAATTTATCAATAATTGTGAATGCTCGTGCTAAATCTAGATCTGTTAAGAAAACTTACAAGAGAGAAAAGTTGGGAAACCAACAAGACAAGGTACATTTCTACCAAATATTTGATACTATCAGTTTAGGCGTAGCGACCTACTGTGAGTCGAGAATCTCTTCACTATAGTATGGAAATGAGCGTGCGCCTTAGACTATGGGAATTACCACAACTAAAGAAGTGACCCCTTAGGAAATCATCTGCCTCTAGATAATAGAAGAAACACCTTAACCTTGTAGTCACACTTGAGTGTTTACTCAAAAGCAACCAGGAAGTCTAAAACTAGTGTTCCCTGTTAACAATTAAAGTATTAAAGTCTGTAACTGCTAACAATTCGGAACCCAGTTCAATCCGATTGGATCGCATAGTTTCCAAACGTTCCGATCTTTCTCCTCTCCTTATGAATGCATGTCGTCCAAATTGCTACTCTCTAGGTATTTGGACTCCAACTTCGTCTAAGCATATGACGCGAGAACTCGCATCCTCACTCACCAATTTCGCTCAATACAAGTTCTCGTAGGTACAATCCAGCGACTCGGCGTAATAAACCAATTAAGCAACGATTATGGGTTATAGATACTACAGAAATTGCGGAAATGGTCTTACATCCTCTTCAAGTCTTATTACGATTGAGACGGACTATAGCGCACATAATCTATATCTCTAATTGCGATTAAGTTTTGTGATTCCAACCTCGAAAAAGTTTTCTTGTTATTTCTCATTTCGTCAGACACACCTGCTACATCGCAATCTAGAAGGTGTTTGAGTATTATTAAACTGGAGTCGGCGAGGGACAATCTTTTCGAGTACCATCTTTCTTGAGGTTTATGTATGGCGTCCTCTACCATTCAACGTCTATCTATATACAAGGAGTCCGCTAAAAACTTAGAGTACGTGTGATGCCTCATTGCTCTCTTATTTAAACTGGGTTCGGACAGCATGATTAATCATCGTTCTGCCAGAGACAATGAGTCATGGTCGAGGTCTTACCTACAACAGCTCAGTTAATGAAAAGGACCCTCGATGGTGTCTGCACATGTCATTCAGACAGAGAGCACGAAGAAACCCCACTCAACCTGAAATCTCTCAAGGACACCAATTACAAAAAGAAAACTCTAGATCAGCGTTGCAACATCGCGATGCTGTGTGGACCAATTCTGTCGCGCAAGTGTCAAATGGAAAGATGGTACATTCCTTGTTATTGCGTCTCGACGATTAACTCTCCGATTCTTACAATGGTAAAATCATGCCTATGCGATAAACGAAATAGATGAAGCTCCAGCATTTAGTATCAATTTTTTGAAGAGATGATCCAAGTCTACAAACTTAAGGCGAACCTGTCTGACCATCAAAAGATAATGGAAGGTGTAGTTTTGTTATGTCAGACTGACGTGAATATTCATGAGACAAGTTGGCATCGTCTCATGAAACAGTATTGTTGCCCGCTCTCAAAGCATAGACGGTGGTTTTTGAAAAGACAAAATCAATACCTAATTGAAGCAGCCCACACTATGTTAATTTATGTAAAAGCTCCTTTAATTCTAAGGGCCGAAGCAGTTGCTACAGTCTAGTTAAACCCCAGAAATCGAGTTCCATGATACGCCTTCAACACGGTAAAACACCATACGAGCTTCTGCACAACAAACCTCCCGACCTATCGTATCTTCATGTGTTTGGTGCACTCTGCTACCTAACGAATGATAGAGAGAACTTGGGAAAGTTATAACCGAAGGCTAAATAGGTATTGTTAAATGGCAATAGCACCCACGAAGATACAGTATTACTGGAAACTTTACCAACAGACATACCACTACAAATATTGAAACCATGTTCAAATAGACTTAGTCACTGACGACTTGAACTCGCGATGGCTTCTGAACATACGCATTCAGACCCGCTCTTCATGACATGACCCTGCAATAATCAAGTTAGTGAAACCGTTTCAAACCCCTCTCTCCAGGACAACACTAGCGTTTTGTACCACCTTTCAAAAATTGAGTAGATAGACTAATTTCAACGCTGGTTGTCTTTTGGATGAATTATTCACTCCTCCACCAAGTGTTGTTTTTCCAGCCCCTGAAGTCATTGCTTAAATTAATGAAGTACTAGCTCCAGAACCTACTGTTTCAACTAGTACACCTTCCTCACACCAAAGTTCTGATCAAGATGCATCTCACACCATAGAAATTCTCGAAACAAAACCCGAAACTCCGTCTCCCGTCCCTTCCTTAACGATTGTAAAGAACAGACAACCATTGGATGATTGAAATCTTGCCAATATAATAGGTAATGAGTCCGTACGCTTCGGTGTTCCAATTCTAGAAAGATCTCTTCTAATCACCTTTATCATCAGTTTAACTATTCATATAATTAGTGCACCCTGTATTACCAATTTTTTGACTACAAGTTGCAAATTGGACTAAGGATCATCCAACTATGAAGAACAATAATCAGAAGTGACTCGCTAACCATGATTCCACTCGGCTAGAATTAATGAGCAAGCTCTTCTTTTCACTGTTTACGACGATGCTTTCCTCACTGAGCTGTTGAACCCAAAGACGTATAATGATAGTCATTTGACGCAAGCCTGTAGGTTTAAAGCAATGCAAGACAGAACACAAACGTCCAATGCAGATTCTAAATGAACATTGAAGGAGTAAAGGTAAAGCTTTGTACCCCGTCCAGACAAACACTTATGAGTGATTACTTCTGAAAGTTGGATCTGACAAAAGTGAAACTAGACACGACACTAGGGAGGAGATTTTGAGAACAAAAGCCTCGCGCGCTACAGTAGCCCGTGGTTGGCGTTAAGAGGACAGGTATCCGATTTTTAAGAAGTCTTTTGCTCCGGTTGCAGAGATTAGAGACTCCCTACACTAACAGATTTTTCGAATGCGTTTGCTGCTCATGACACATACATGGTCGTTTACCAAATGGATGTGAAGACTGCTTTTTGAGATGGTACATCTGTGGGAAGAGGTTTAATGAATTAGCCAGTCGGATAAGCTAAAGATCTAACCCTTAATATCACCTGTATAGAGCTAAGAAAACCTCCTTATGGGTTGGAAACAAGTCCGAGATCGTGCGGGGGTACTAGCACATATGCGTTGGTCCTCATTCTTGAGATCCCCAACAGACATCTTCTTCAACAAAGCTCAGTTCGCGTGACATCCTACATTGTATCAAAATGCGCAGACAGACGACAAGGAATTTTACTTCTGATAGTACAAACGTGTATTTCGATGAATTCATCTTATGCTGACATCTACACCTGAACCTATATAATTTCGATCTGTTTTCTAAATCATCTGTCTGCTCACACAAATTTAAGATGTCAATGAGGGGCAAAATCCTCATATTTTCTAGGAGGTCATAGATTGTCCTCAAAACCCAGAAGCAATCTTAGCTCGTTAACCAATCCACAAATAATGCCCCTTAAATCAGTTAAAGAAATACGGTGCTTTGAGTCTTGTGACACCTAGGTGGATACCCACGCCATATGGGGAGAAGATCCAAAGCTGATTGAGGATAAAGATGGAACGTTTTTGATACCATCATCACTATCGCTGGATGTTATGCGTCACCCTCTATTTATCTTTACAAGCTCTTAGACCCTGAGACCTACAAATTTGATATAGCTTGTTGTTTTCTTGTATCAGGCTCGCCTACGAAACAAAAAAGTACTGTAAATGCGGTAAAAAGGATCTTTCGGTATCTAAAAAGAACAATACATCAGGGACTATGATATCCGAAGGATTCTTCGATTGCTCTAACAGCATTTGCATATGCGGATCATGCTGGTTGTCAAGATACACGCCGTATCACTTTTGGAAGTATGCAACTTTTGGGTGATAGACTTGTTAGCTGGTCGTCTAAAAGGCAGAAAAGCGCTGCGATATCTAGTACGGAAGCTGAATATATTGCTTTGTCCGGCTGTTGTGCTCAAATCCTTTGGATGAGATCACAACTTACCGACTATGGCTTTGGATTCAATAAAATTCCAATGTACTGTGATAACAAAAGCGCTATTGCCTTATGCTGCAACAACGTTCAACATTCCAGATCCAAGCATATAGACATCAGATTTCACTTTATCAAGGAGCATGTTAAGAAAGGGGTGATCGGAAAAAACTTTTACTTTGTCAATACGAGTATCAGACATGCAGACATCTTCACTAAAGCTCTTGGCCGAAATAGAATTGAATTTCTGATCAACAAGCTGGGAATGCGAAGTTTTACGCCGGAGACTCTGAAACAATTGGCAGATGAAGTTGATGAATAGTAGTGGTACCTGTTCAAATATCCTGTATAATATGTATATATTTTAAAACCATAAAAACCAAAAAGATTTTTCATTTTTCAAAATTTTTATAAAAACAAAATACAAAAATATAAAATTTTAAAAACCAAAGAAAAAATTAAAAAATGAGAAAATATAAAAAGAGGTAATAATGGCATGTCTTCTGAAAATCGATAACATTTTACGAGTCTTGAGAAATGTCATTCAATAATGAAAGCGACAGTTAAAATGAAGTTCGAGCAGAAGTTCCAAATGTTTTCAAAACATTCCAAATGGCATGCTATTATTTTAGATAGCAACCCGGTCATCATCTTAAAGGCAAGTATTTCATCAAAAAGGAAACTTGACCTCTCAAAGGGAATTCATTCTCGAGCATGGTCTACTTTATGACCATGCAAAGGCTTGCGTTTACTTTGCAACACAACCCGTGCTTCCTATATTACCATAAGTGTATGTCCATGCGTTATGTGTTTAAAATACGAGAATCCTTATTTTATTGCTAAAAAGTTCCTTCATAATGAATCAGTGTTACAGTAGAAATCACAAAAATATTTTTCAAGAGTACAAGGCGACCACGTCAAACATATGACAACAACTCTTTAAATATAATACGTGTTCCATCATTGAGGGGGAGGAAATACAACACTTATAAACTATCGTCGCGTCTAAGTAATGGTCTTTCAAAAGTCAACAAGTCATCGATATAAGTGGATATACAGTTTCTAGTGATAATGCAGCGAAAATAACAACATTTCCCATGGGGAGTTTCAAATTTAATATTAACATGTTAACAGTGCTCTTTAGGACGTCATTTGTTTCAGAATCTCTATATGGTACTTTAAGACTTAGAAACACGTGACAATTCAGGCTTTACACGTACAGACGATCAATATTGCCAACACCTCAGTAGTTTTGTAAAAGACTTTCGAGCATGGAGTAGTGTAAATACTTCATAGTTAACGTAAGACAACTGCTTGAATGCTGATATCTCATGACGGGAACCAGATTACAGCTTCTTAATTCCTCAAACAACGACGTCTCGAATATTATTCTCGACTGACGCATAAGGTTTGTGCGCTGAAATCCGACGTTTCCAAAACACACGCAAGTGAAGGAGTTGCGTATTGTATACGTGATAGAATTCATACCCTATTCTCATTTTAGGTCATTCCGGGAAGACAAATGTCATAACCGCAGAGAAAATCAGTGTTTAACTTGTTACTTTCGGGTGCACTATTTCAACTACATGAGGGTAGAGATATCTTGTGATTTCAAGTATGCATCATTTAAGATACTAGGGGGAAGTGTTGTAAGAAGATTTGTTCTAAGCGTGAGAAGATTGGTTACTGATTCAATAAAGGCTTCCTTAAACGGTTAATCACTAAGCTTATTATTAAAAGGGTAGAATTGTTTAATGAAAGAGGTACACATAGGTATGATGATTCCTTTAAATAGTCAGTATCCTGCAGGAAGAAATGTCTACATTTGGGACTTAGTTGACTTAGGTGTTATCATTTCGACTACTTAGAGGGAATAATTGTGACATCCGGGACTTAATTGACTTTGGTGTTACAATTTATATCATAAATATCATGTAAGGAGAAATGCGGACATCCGGGACTTAATTGTCTTTGGTGTTTCGGTTTCGAATTAATTGTGTACTTCAGATATTTGAGCTTCATACATCAAGACCTCTTTACACGGCTTGCAAGAAAGATTTGAATCTACTCAAGATCAGATTGCTGGTTTAGGGGGAAGCTAAGACAACATCAACACCGACATCACCAACCACACAAGCTCAAGTTACATATGTTTCTGAATCTGTTTCATACTCGAAGCTTGACTTTCATAACTTGGAAAGAAAGTTGAAGCAATGCCGAAGAGTGCTTGGACAGAGAAAGATCAAATCGACATCTTCTTGAAAGAAAGAAGGTTAATGAGGAGCTTCGAAATGTTCGTTGGTGGGAGATTGTACGAAGGTGACTTACGGCTGCTTCAAAGGACCATATGATTTATCATATGTTGTTCTCATCTTATAAGGTCAATCCTCGTAAATAATTTTATCTTGTGAATATGTTAATAACTAGTGTAGATTTTTGGTGAAAAATAAGATGTGCTCGAGTACAAATTTTACAAGAATTTCTTAGTAAATTCAAAATCTTTCAAATAATTGTACTCGGCACCATCTTATAAACCCTCAAAAGTTGAGGGGGAGCAATAATATGTTCCATTTTGCTAGAATACATCATTTTGTCCCCGAACGGTTAATCAATTGATATCCAAAATATCAAGGGATTAACATTTTGGATAAGGGGAGAAAATGTGATTAACCTGGACTTAATGTATATTGACAGAAGTAATCAATTAAAATGGACTCGATGCACTCCACACTTAGCATGTACTACGATTACGATGCACATGTTAAGGGGGAGCTTTTAGTGATGATTAAAAACATTCAAAGTGTAAACCTTTTGATATTTATATCAAACACTTTGAATGAATTTTTCAATGATTTTGGTTTGTAATGGTGATGGAATACCCTAAAAGACCGACCATGTACTTAATTTTATGGAGTTATAAGGTGGTTAGGTATAGGTATTCAAATCCCATGATCCAGCCAGAACCGGAGGGATCTACCCAGGGATATCCACTAGTTAGTGTAGAAGTCCTTAGGTATGATTAAAAAGGAGAAAAAGTGAGAATCGGGAATAATGCCGACTGAGATGGAGCTAACACTGGAACAAACCCAACAAGGTGTTAGTTATGAAGTCTCGGTAAGCATTGAAGGGGTTGAAGAATGAAAAAGAAATGTAAGGATAAAGGGTGAAAAGAAAGAAGCCCTCCATACACTTAGGCAGAAACCGGGTCAATACATATGCTGTCAGAAACACTTAGGTGTTGTCTGACATTGAAGACAGTCATGGACCCAGTGACGCTATGCACAAACCCCTCCCAGCCACTCAAAGTCGGAAAGACTTTGTTTCAAAACTCACGGAGATACACTCATTTCTATTGACTTTCTCACTCCGAGTTAGTTGATATTGAAAAGGTGGCACTCAGCTCCAGCCTCCGATCACTAAAATTAAAAGTGCACTATTGAGTCTAGAGCCAAAAGAGATCATCCATTAATCTCATTAGGACACTTGTCATAATTTAGCTTGTTATCTCACACAATGTGAATATCAAGTAATATCATTAGAGTCCTACGCAAGATCCTTGTGATTTTGCCAGAACATCCGAGTGATACTTAGGTATTCACAATGAAGATGGAAATCCTGCTTGAGCCAACATCAAACAAGCTCATGGTAGGTGACTTGTGCGATTCTTATGAATCAAGCTTGTGACAACTGGAAAGCAACAATGGTGCGATTCTTTATGAATCAAACTTGTTCCAGGTTATGGATCAACGGTTAAAGAATTTTGAATTGCTTAAAACTCTCGATGTGTCACAAAACCACTTTAGCAAGTGACACGTCGATTGATTTTCAAATCGATTTTCTATATCAATCGGTGAGATAGTAACTCACTGGTTCACTCTTATCGTGCTGTCTGCTTTGAGACGTTCCGATAATGAGAACATGCTGAGTACGATGAATCTAATACTTATGTGTTAGAAAGATTCAATACTACAGCTGGAAATCCTGTCAAGAAGATTCTTCTTAAATTGAATCTATCTGATCACAGGTCGATCCTCACGGATTTGAAGGTTACTCCAACCAAACCTGGGCGAATGACAAAGCCATATTCGTCCCCCCGCTTTATTGCTAACTGTTTTGCTATTAAAGTTGGTGGGGAGGTTCCTGATTACAGCTGATCACAAGATCAACATGGACACATGATCATACCCGATAGATAAACATATGGGACTTCATGAAAGGTTCAAATAAATATTTAAGACTTCGCTACTTGATAACAAACGGTCTTTCTCGAAGTGTACAAAGTATTATAGTTATCGTACATCTTTAAGAATGGATCGTAGCATTAAACGTTTTCACGACAAACCATTTAGAAAAAGGTTGAAGCCATGTTGGTTCAGAAATCACCAAATCCCACAAGGATGCAAAGTTCAAGATGGCAAAGAGATTGTAGTTGGTGATGATCTCAAGATGCTCAAGATCACAATGTAAATACAAGTTTAAGGAACAAGTCATCCAGAAATAATTGATCACTACAAAAATACTCACAAGAGGAATGTCAAAGGATGAGCTAAAAGACTAAAGACAAAGCATTGTATGCTAGGCTTAAAGTTTTGTAAACTGGGAGTGACCTCCTTAGATGGGGAATCATTGTTGGAAACACAAAAAGTGTCGCGGTCCACTTCAAGTGGTAATAGGTCTTAGCTCGTAGATTGTGTCAATGTTAAGTATAGAAGCTAATTGGCCCAAAGTCCTGGGAGCCATCATAGCCCATGGGCTAACATATGTAACAGTATTTAAGCCCTCTCCTACCTTGGAGAGGGGTTGGTTTTGTTTCATTTTTTTACATTTTCCAAATAGTAATTCACCTTCATCCATTCCATTAATACGTTTCTTCTAAATAACATCAAAACCATATATCTCTCTCTTATTCTTGGTAGTTCATTGATTATCATGTTTCTTCAGTTTGAAGATTACTATTCTGACAAAATACGCAGTATCATCAAGGAAGATACGGCGTACTCCGGGCTGAAAACCAAAGGACCACAAAGGAAAGAAGATCAATCGCCGCATCTAGGGAAGGCAATTCGAGTATTCAAGCTATATAGAATAAATATTTTGGTAGATAATTCAACGTGGTCCCTACTCAAAAAAAACCCCAATACGCCGGTAACCAAAACCTTGGGATACGCTGTATCGACACGACTCCTAGACCCTAAATTACAAATCAAATATGAGTTTTAACGTGTTCTAAATCTATTCTCGATACCTAAACCACAAAGTCAATTTTTAGAGGAGAAACAGACAGAAAGAGGTCTTGCAACACATTCTTATCCATTGTAAGGAACTACGTGCTAATTTCTTATACTGCTGTAATCGTTCAGTTTTTGGTATCATTCGTTAACTCGGTTAGTTTACCTTGGCTAAATAATTGCTTTGGTATTGATTATGAAGTTTGAAGGCTAATACTTTCGGGTATTAGCCATTATTATAAAGATTTGAATGTTTGGTTTTGTTTATATATCGATTGCTTAATTTATCGTTGCATGCTTGTTTATGTTTATCAATTTATACGTGTTTATGTGCTTTTTTATGCGACCTATCATTCAATGGATTAGTGATACAGACCAAATGTAAATCTAGATGCAAAAGATAGCTTATCATATAGTGATTTTTTACTTCTAGAATCATAGGATCATGATAGTGTTCATTCTAAAACGTGCTAAGGATACGCTTCTGGATTAACTGGTTAACATGAAATTGGCCTTTGGTTTGTGAACATGTTGAATAGTAGGTGATCTAGTTAATTTAACATATAATGTTTAATTCTATTGGATTAGTTGGTCAAGTGGATACTTGTGTATAATTGCCATTAAGCAGTAAGTGGGTAAAGTCTCTATGAGCTATGGTTTAACAAGATCACCATCGCTTTAATACCCAAGATAGATTATAATCAGCAAATAAGGATGCTTTATGCGGATGCTTTAATTATGACAGAATTAATGTGTCTAGGTCTTAGGATGAAGTCCGGCCTAAGTCTAATAATGATATACCACCTCGAGATAAGTAATCATTGCACTGAATAAACAAACCAACTTCTAATTGGATTAATAATGGCTGATACATTTTTCAATCATAAGGCTTGACCACTCTTTTATCTTCTGTTAATTTGCTTGTGTGGTTTAAAGTGTCTTGAAATTGATTGTAGTCACCCAAACCCGTGCCAGTCTCTTAGGCTGAAAACCTCCTTTACATGTTAGAATTAGGATTAGAACTAACATAGGATTAGCATAGGTTTGATTTGATTAGAAATTAACTTAGATCTAGATAACCAAGATTAAATATATTAGATATTTAACCCCTTCGCTTCAAGTGTTCGACACCTACTTACCACGAATCTACCATGACAGGGTACACTGACCGTTAATTGTGTTATTTTGGGTTAAGGAGGAAAATTTAAATTTAAAACTTGGAATCATAAAATATCACCACACTAACGAACACATCAACAACTCATTGTCAAACCTAGAAAAAGAGCACACAAATCGGGCTACCTTAGGGAAACGAGGAGGACAAGAGAAGAGGAGTAGAGTACGTGATGAGCAAGATATTAGGATTTTACAATGAATGCCTAGAGCTTGGACCCGAATACCTAAGTGGAATGGAAGATGAAGGAGAAGTCACGTAAGAACATGCTGCTAATACAGATGATGATGAGGAGGATGAGGAAGAGGAGGAGTCCTCAGATGACTAGACGAGGAGTGTGGAGGAGCACTTAGCTCCTGTTGTTGCTGTATCAGCTATCGATCCTATCCCATCTACTGAGGAGACAGAGCCGTTTAAGACCGATGAGTCTGCGGCTACACCACCACCACCACCTACATACCGTACTACTTCTAGGATGTTTGTCCGAACCTAGACACTTATACCATTTCCTTCCGAGGAAGAGGTTGATAGGCTTTTTTGCCATTATCAACTCCACCCTATATCTACACTTCTATTATACAAACACCACTTCCACAGGATTCTATCACACCACCCATCACACTACATTACTTTGCACCATCCACTAGCGCAGAGATGACATTAACCCGAGCTGAGTTGCCGCCTTGGAAGAGGTTACTACTTACTGCTCCCACACCTAGGTTTGAGGTTGAGGAGAGTTATTATTTTTTCTGTGCTGCTAGAAGCGAGATCTACTATGGCTCGTAGAGTCGACTATGGTTTTGTGGATACTTTAGATGCTAGTATTCGTGATTCAGAGCAAAAAGCTATGGCCGCAGTTGAGTTGGTCAACTTGAGGGTTAATTATCAGGCTAGTGTTCATAGACGGGAGAGTGAGGAGTTCCTGGACACGTTACTCAGGAGCACAATCGATGATCATGCTGGCCTTAGTCGATGATGTAAACACATTGAGGAGGTACCTTTCCTCCCTATGTACTACTCATGAGCAGGAGAGAGTTGAGGCCCGTCAGGCTTTAGATAGGTCTAAGGCCTACATCAGGGCTTTGGAGGCACGAATTGCAATTTTAGAGACTCAGTCGTATCGCCATGAGTGGCAGCGTCAGGACGCAGATGATTGTGCTACTGGACGCATCATGCGTATCCAGGAACTGGTGGCTGGAGCAAGCATTGATACTTTGGAGGACATAGCTAGTTGTGCCATAGATTTACTTTTTGTTATATCTTAGCTACTTGTCATAGAATTAGTATAGGGTAACACATAGGCTAGTAGGGCTATAGGTTTTATATTTATCTTGTAACCTAATCGTAGTGATCATTTTATAACTAAACCGGTCATGTATGTTTTCTAGATTATATATGGAAGGGATGTATTATGTCATGTCTGTAATCGAATTTATTATGCATGAATGTCAATTTAGCTACACCATTGTTAATTTCAATTCAGTTGTATATTTCACTGTGTGTTGTGAGCACACTTTATTTATCATGTATATGTCATGTCATGGTTATGATTTTATGAAATCTAACGGGTATTATATTTTCTTGTGATTTGAAGAAAATGGCACCAAAAAGAACCACGATGTCAACACTAACCACAACAACCACCACCACTACCCCTATGACTGATGCCCGGCTTAAGGCATTGATTGACCAAGGTGTTGCTGATGCACTGGTAGCACGTGACAGTGACAGAAGCCAGAATGGCGAAGATAGCCATGATTCTAGAACGGGTGTAAGGAGACAAGCTCTTCTTGCTCGTGAGTGCACTTACCCAGATTTCATGAAATATAAACCCCTATATTTTAAGGGTACTGAAGGAGTCATCAAGTTGACTCAGTGGTTTGTAAGAATGGAAACCGTGTTCCGAATAAGCAACTGCACTGTGGAAAACCAAATCAAGTTTGCCACTTGTACTCTTCTTGGAAGTGCTCTAAACGGGTGGAACCTCCCACATTTGGGATGTGGTTGACGTTGTGTATGCAATGACTTGGACAAACCTGAAAAAGAAAATGACCGACAAGTACTGCCTAAGGGGAGAGATTAAGAAGCTTGAGGTTGAGATGTGGAATCTGAAGGTTAAAGGTACCGATGTGGTAAGCTATAACCAGCGTTTTCAGGAGCTGGCATTGATGTGTGCTAGGATGTTTCCAGAAGAGTCGGATAAGATCAAGAAGTATATCGGTGGTTTGCCCGACATGATTCACAGAAGTGTAAAGGCATCTAAGCTAAGAACCATGCAGGATGCAATTGAATTTGCAACTGAACTCATGGACAAGAAGATCAGCACCTTTGCTGAACGTCAGGCTGACAACAAGAGAAAGTTTGATGACACTTCTAAGAACAATCAAAACCAGCAGCAGCCTCCCAAAAGGCAGAATGTGGCACAGGCTTATACCGCAGGGTCTGGTGAGAAGAAACCTTACGGAGGATCATAAAACCTTGTTCTCTAAATGCTACTATCACTCATGATGGCAAATGTGCTCCCAAATGCACAGTGCAAAGAGTTGTGTAACACCTCATTTTTTATGATAACTACGGAAGGTCATTTGGGTGCTACGTCTTAATACATAAATAAGCATAGAAACGACTCCAAAAAGAGACGTTTTAAATATAAACCATTCGAAATAAAAGTTTCACAATAGGTCCAAATATTTTCATTAAATCAATACATCATTTTCATATATTTCTTTCCGAAGGCATTTTCTTAAATGGGCCTTCAAAATATTTATTTCATTAGCTTCTCTGAAATCTTCATCACTGAATTACCTTCAAAGACCTGAGATAAAATATGCTAAAAAGTCAACAAAAATGTTGAGTGAATCCATAGAGTTTATATATATATATATATTAAATTCCGAACACAGGTATCATTTCTCAAAATCATCAAGACATAACGATGTGGATCAGACAAAGTTATAGGGGGGTTATTATAAGCCTCATGACATTGAACATTACCATATAATAAAAATGTCTACTATACACCGTCGCTATGAGTGCATATTATTCTCTATACAATGCATCCGTAGTGTCATTTTCCCGACACGAGATGATAGCCAGTCGTCACGGATTGGATACAGGTGGCACCTCCAAATAGTACTTTTTCATGTTTAAGCGTCTAAATTACACGGTAGTTAACCAAGTCATGATTTCGCGAGTCTTTTATCTAGCGAGTTAAGCCTATCTGTATAATAATAAAGGTACTAGCATACATTCTGGCCCCTTGAATAATTGCTCCCCCCATAATTGTACATATTAAATACCCGGGATTTTGCCAAATAAAAGCCAAAATATTGCCAAAAGAATAGAAAAATGTGTGCTTTTGTGTCTATTGTGCAGGAAAGGATATAAAGGACAAAAAGAAGCAAAAACAGTCAAAAACCGACAAGGAACGAAAGAGACAAGTCAAGAGTGAAGAAACATCCAAAGATCAAAGCCGGATCAGCCGATACAGCAAGAATGAAAGTCAAAAGCCAAAAATCAAAGCCAAGGACTAATAATGACAAGTGTGCAAACATTCAAAGGCCATTTAGAGTTTTGAAGTTCAAGGGACTAAAGTTGCATAAAGTGAAAAGTCGTTTATTAAAGAAGAAAAAGAAGAAAGAAAGAACAAGGACCGAAATTGCCATTTCCAAACTTGTTTTACACTAGAAAAGGGCGGGTGCAAAGACAAGGACCACTTTTGCCATATCTTCATACTTTCAAACAGACAAAGCGCGTTTTTATAACAACCTAACAAACCAAACCGTTTTTCCCGCCAATTCTTCCCACAAACCCAAATCACCAAATCCACACCCCCGCTCCCTTTCTCTTCTCTACCCTATTTAAATCCCTCTCCCACCCTCACCTAGTCCACATGGATCATTTAATTGGCAGGACACCTCATATTCTCATCAAACGGCTAGATTTAGTTCATAAAAATGACATACGCCAGATGAAATGGATGAATCTAGAAACCCTCACCCTCTCTTCTTAATTCACTCTATAAATAGCAGCATAGGGTCATTTTTCCAGTGGTTGTTTTCTGTTTTTTAATTTTCAATTTGTTATTCTCTCGTTTTAAGCATTTACTTTCATATTATAAGCAATTTTCTTTAAGCAACTTGTAATCTCTCTTTTTCCACATTTGTACTTCTTTTACTTGTGTAATAACAATTTAGTTTACAAAGTTCCTTATCTTTTGATTTCAATCTTAAGCAATTTTCATTAAATAAGCTCTAAATAAGCTCATCTGAGTTAATTACTCTAAATAAGCTCAAATTTAGTTACAATTCTGTTTTTAGACATACATTTACTCATTTGAATCATTTTGAATCAAAAGCTTGATCACTTAAGGTTTGAGTTCGATTTTTGAAGCTACAAGGAGATATAAGCTTTTTAAAAGCTTATTCAAGGTTTAGAGGCTTGGTAGCCATTAGGAACACTTAAGTTTCTACTTTTTGGATATTCTTAAGTGTGAGTATCTGCAAAACTAAGGTTTCATTCTCTCAATTCCATTTTAGCATTTACATAGCTTATTCATTTAGCTTATTTCAGTATTTGTTTGCTTATTCTTGTGCTTAATCCTGTTGCATTTAGCTTAGACAGCTTATAGTTGTCATTGTTTTAAGCTTTCTTAGTTAAAAACTCATCTAGATTTCATTCTTGCATTTCTGTCATAAATAAGTAATAAACAAGCTAGTAGAGAAACTAGTCTATTGCTTCTAATAAGCTGTAGGTTTTAATGATTCAATAGCTTAAGTAGGTGAGTTTTAGAGAGAGTAGCTAAAAAGTTTTGGCTTAATTAGTTTTTAAATCAGCTTTTGAGCTCACTTTGGTTTTGGACAGTTACTATAAGGTAGTGTTTGGCATTAGATGTATTTGACTCTTAAAGTCAAAGTGTTTATATCCTAAGATTTTCATTTCAGATGAGTTAGTCTTATAATAATGTTCTACAAGGTTTTAAGAGTTACATTGTTGAACTACAAAACTTCGAGTTTAAAAACCTTGTGCCAGCACCAGGGCATTTTAGATTGTGGAATATATTTTTAGTTTAAAGAGATTTAAAGCTTTTTAGAGTTTAATGTGTTATTGCTAATTCTTAGATACATTACTGCTAGTTGGTTCATTATTGTCTTTAATTGAAAGTGTTGTGCGGCACGTGTATTTTGGTCATTGCACCCAGCATCAACTATTGACTGTTGTTGCTACTCAATTTTCTCATTGTCTTTGAGCATTCATAAATAGGAACTAGACTTTAGAATTAAGCACATATTTAGAATTCCATTAGCTTAATACTTTTCATCATTTAGTTTTCAATTTTAAGCATTTACTCTAGCTTAATTTTCTGTCAAAAGTAGCTTATCAGCATTTTTGGATTTCAGCAATTTGCAATTTTGAATTCTCAGTTTTAGTTGTAAATTTGAAAAAGCCTTTTACCTAGGTTAATTCAAGATAAGTAAAATAGCTCATTGTTAGAATTTCAGCTTTTGAGGCTTAAAAATAAGCAGTTTAGCTTAATAGGAAAAGCTTATTTCAGTTTTAGCTAAAACTTTGCATCTTTTCATTTCAATTTTCTTGTAATCTTGTAATTCTAGCTTATATTCTTTTTTATACATCCTAGTGACACAATTTTAGCTTCAAGCAGCTTCTTTTGTTCTTAAATTTCATCAAGTAATAAGCTCAATATAAGCCAAAATCCAAAAAGCTTGTCAAACATCCACTTTCTGTAACAGTTAGAAGATTTCTTATTTTCTAGCTTATCCTGTTGTTAAAAGCCCAAAGTGTCTTTGTTAAAGTTGTTAGGAATAAGCTAGTCTATAAGTTTGTAGTTTTAAGTTTTTTCTGAATCTCACTTTTTAATAAGCCAAAAATAAGCTGGAATCGTAGGGTTTATTCTGTCATTTCTTAATAGTTCAAGGTTAGCCGTTTTAACTAGAGTGTAAATTTCCCATATTTTGCCCGCCTACCCTGTTCTTTCCCTTTTTAGCATTTCCTACCCTGTCTTTTTAGTAATAATAAAATAGTTTTAAATTTTAAGAAATTAGTCTAATAAAATTAGTTAAAAGTTTTACTTGATAAATTAGGTTCAAATTAGGTCATAATATTTTATGGGCTTTCTTGTGCAAATTGATTGCTGCCACCTTTGAAGTTTATTAAAAATAATTTTCTATATTTTTCAAGTTAATTTGTAATTTACTAGAAATTAAAATAGATTTTAGTTATTCCTTTTTCTTAGAAAAATCATTAAAAAATAGAAAAAAACAGTTGAACATAGTTAAATTCTTTTTGAAATGATTTTCTTTTTAAATCTAGTATTTTTGAAAAATAAAAACAAAATTTTAGTGATAATTTTTAGAAAAAGTTTATTTTTGATTAATTCATTAATCTTTAAAAATTCATAAAAAATTCAAAAATACATAAAAAATTCCAATTCTTTTTCCTAAAATTTTCTTTTTAAATTTGTGATTTTTAGGTATAAAATTTGTTAGTAGAAGTGCTTTAGATTTTAAATTTCATTTTTAGCTCGCATTTTTACTTTCCGTGCATTTAAAATTTCGTGTTATTTCATTGTTTTTAATTCGTGCTATTATATTTTGTAGTGTAATCAATAATTCAAAAATTCCTTTATCATTCTTAACTCGAATCCGAATATTCCAAATTCTCAATTCACGATTTCGTTGGGACACGACCCGAGTAGTACAATACTTCCCGGATAAAAATATACAAATTGTGTTTTCTTTAGTGAGATTTTTACCTTATATTTCTCTTGTTTGAGAAGTATTTTGGAAAGAATTCTTACGGGATTAATACTATATACGTATATTAAATTTGCTTTACTACGAACCAATTTTGGGCCGTTGCGGGGAA
This sequence comes from Tanacetum coccineum, assembly GCA_026074375.1. Classification (NCBI taxonomy): domain Eukaryota; kingdom Viridiplantae; phylum Streptophyta; class Magnoliopsida; order Asterales; family Asteraceae; genus Tanacetum; species Tanacetum coccineum. The sequence goes on along the minus strand of BQNB010000530.1, from coordinate 37,504 downwards.
GTCGTTGAACGATTGTTGAAGAATATCTTGAAGTAGAGTTTCGAAGATACCTTCTTTGGAAGTTATTTTGCTATTATTGGATAAAATATAAAAAGTTCATTAATTCGATTTCCAATAGAATTAAGTAAAATTAAAATAATAATACATTTGGATTACTAGCTATCCATCTTAAAACATCTCCAATTAAACAACAAAAACAAATCGTGAAGTACTTGCGAGGTACGTAGGCCTTAAGTTTACAAACTATAAGGTGAGTTTAGAAAAGTGATAGGCTATCTCTATAAGTGGTTCTTGCGGCTTCGCTAAGCTTTTCCGATACTTGTGCGGACTCTTGGGGACTTATCGAGAAGCTTTTAATAAACGGTTACCAAAAATATTTTGTTTTCGATTCGCTTAATAAAATTAATAAATTGTAAATTTCCTCCAAAAATATCTTTCTTAATCTCAAATTCTTCTTGGTTATTTTCACTAGTGCATGCGCACTCGATCCTCCTTGGAATATACTATTCCAAGAAGACGTAATTGTCGACGATCTCGACACCGACAAGAGGCAATCCCTCTCATTTTGGATCCGATTCCAATGGCCGACAATCGAACGATGGCCCAAATGTTACACTGCACCACGAGGGGTATGAAGATGCATATAGTTGTTTTCCACGATCATGTAATAATTTCGAGCTTAAGCAACCTTTAATCAAATCTTGTGCAAAGCAACTAATTTACGGGTAGTAAGATCCCCACTATCACCTTCGAGTTTTTAACAAGGTCACTTCAACGTTTAGACACCCAGAGTCCGAAACATTCGGTTACAGATTTTGCTTTTCCCTTTTTCCTTATAGACGGTGAAGCCCGAGATTTGGTTAGACAGGATCCTCCTTAGATCATTTCTCACATAGGACGACCTGTTTCAAAATCATAACACAATACTTTCCACTTCAAAAACTAATTACGATCGGAATGAGATCTTTACTTTTACCTAAAACCAACGAAGCTTTTAATGAGCATGGGAACGTTTTAAAGGACTCCTTCGTCACTGTCATCACATGCTTTTCGAAATCCGACCTTCTCGTTATTTTTACATACTATTTGAATTCAAACGATCTGATGACTTAGATTCTGCAGAGGTGGCAATTTTTTAGAAAGAGGCCTCAAGGATGGTTTTGCAATTATTGAAAGCAAGTCAAAAAGTTCGATACTCCAGAAGTCGTGCTAATGATTCAAAGTGAGTAGGATGCTCCTCTTTCTAATTCCTTCACTTTCCAATTAATTCTTTCGTTATGCAACAATAGGGCTTCTCTCGAGGATAAAAATGACCATCATTGAATCGAACAATGATGAATCACAAATGAACGTTTAGTTGTTACTACTCCTACACTACGTAAAGCTGTGAGGAAAGGTGTACCACTTGTGGTAACAATCATAGTTTTAATGTGTGCCCAATGACTAGAGGAGGTTATGAGTACCCAGTTTATCATGATAATTTCCAACAATTTCAACAAACCGCATCGGTGGTTATTTTGTTTTCTCAAACTGGAAATTCGGGTACGTACTCCAAATTGGCAAAACCTAATGAAGACCACCAGGCTTTAATTCAACCCCAATCCTCAAGTTCTAGACCTAACCAAGGATATCAATGCAAATAAAGGGTATAATGGGATAGAAATGTGACCAAACCAGTCAAGGTTTAAAACATGGAGCATAACTCGGCTTAAACACAAACAAGCTCAAGCTTATCAAGTCCCAGTACACCAAGCTCCGGTTAATTATCAAGGTTTGAGGCTGACACAAAGCGAATGATGCTACTTTGAATAATATGCAAGAAATTTGAATGATTTCAAAAAGGAACAACAATGATTTTCAAAAAGAGTAAGACAATTTTCAAAATATGATGCTTACATGTTTCAAAAACAATATGGGGGATAACATGCATCAGTCTCTAGGAACCTTACCCAGTATACCATCACAAACCCTAGGTGTGAAACTCGATCATTTCGACTCGAAAGCGGACTTTATTACACCCGGTGCCACTATTCCACTCTCTCTTTGATGTTAATGAACCTTTGACTGAGGAGAACCGAGGGGACCAAGGTTATGGTCGCTACAGAGCACCACCGTATCCAACCTCTGGTTATCCAAAAATCTCATGACCCGGTCAAGCCGGTTGGCAGTCCAATTTCTCCTGAGCCTTCTTCTCCTCAAGTTGACAATTCTCCACCATCAAAAGAACCTTCTAAAAGACCCGTCTTCATTTCCCTTCTAGGGTTGAGCATGAAAGAAAGGTGAAAATGATTAAAGTGCAAATCCAAAGGTTTTGGGAAATGTTCAAAAGATTTTGAGGACATTACTTTAGCGGGCTGTTTGTTCTTAATGCCTAAGTATCAAAAGATGTTAAAAAGCTTGTTGTCAAACAAAGAAAAGTTAAATGAGATGGCTAATACACCGGTGAGTGAAACTTGCTCGGCAATCATTCTCAAAAAGCTTCCCGAAAAGCTTGGGGATCCCGGACAGTTTCTCATCCCGTGTAATTTTAGTGAGCTTAAATGCAAAGCCTTAGCCGACCTAGGTGCTAGTATCAACCTTATGCCATTCTCCGTATACACAAAGTTAGGCCTTCCTGCATTGCAATCTACCCAGATGACCTTAGAACTAGCAAATTGCTCTTAGTTATTCATTCACCTAAAAAAGCTTCCATAAGTGCAATTTCACACATCTTTCCAAACAATAATCTTGAGGACTCTTTCAAAATGGGGGATGAGGATCTTAACTTTATCCCAAACAAGGAATTAGACAAAGAAGATCTCATTCCAATCCCAAGAGAGTCCAAAATTGGAAAAGAGTGTGATTTTCCTTTTTGTGATGATTTTCAAAGTTTCAAGACTTTTTCAAACCCTCTCTTTGAGAAAAAAGATGATTTTCCCTCTAGAAATGACGAGTCAATTCTTAAGGAGGAGGTTCATAAGGAAACTCTTAAGAGTTATTTGAACCCTCTTTTTGAAGACAACGAGGAAATCATTTCTATTGAGGTATCTAGACAAATTTCTCCGAAAGTTAATTCTGAACCCTCAAAAGAAATTTCCTCTATTTGTCCTTCCATTAAAGAAAGACTTAACTTTTGGAAAAACAAAGAAGTTTTGGAAAAGAATGAGATTTTGAAAAGAAATAACACTTGTGATTTTCAAACTCCATCATTTTCTTTGGGAAAAAAGGAAGTTAAAGGAGAGATGAATCTTGATGCTAAAACCATGGTGTCATTCTTTGCCCCAATTGGGAATTGTGTTAGAAAATGGGCAACAAATGAGTTTGTAAAAGATAATGATGAGATTAATCATGAAGTTTTCAAAAGTGATAACGAAAATGATTTGGGAGTTCATGATAATGAGGAAGAGGAAATTGCCTTCCTAGATGGGTTACTTGAAAATGAGAATTTCTTTGAAATGAATGATAAAAAGGTTGAATCTTTGGAAAGAAAGACTAAAGAGGATTTTGAAACAAAAGATGAACCTAAGTCCAAAAAAGAGTTACAAGTTGTTCATCCCGACATTGAAATACTTAACCATTTTGAGATTACCTCTTATGTCGGGAGTGATTATGTGTTTTATGAGGATTTTAACCTCGTGGATATGTTATTCCCCATGAACATTTGGGGAGAGATATTTGACCCGGGGATAACATTTCATGAGAAACCTTTTGAAAAGGATGCTTTTAAGGATAAGAGTTCAAAAGAGTTAGCACCATCTAAATCTCTTTTGACTCTTGATGTTTTTGACCCACTCCACCCACCCTTAATAGACTTTCATGTTACCAAAGCATTGTCCGGGTTCACATTTTCTCTCTTGAAACTCTTTTCTAAAAAGTTTTTTGAACCCGGGATCAAAAATGCTACGGTATATCTTTCATACCTAGTTTGGGGAGGTTTCCACCTCTTGGAATTTCTTCATCCCTACTATTATCCTCCATAATGAACCTTGTTGGAATATGAGTCAAGCTAGGGGACTCTATAATAAACAAGCGCTTCGTGGGAGGCACCCCATGCTTATCCTTTTTATTTCCAAGAATGGTCTTCAATCTTCTCTTCATAAAGTGGGAAATCTCATATCCTTGTCTTTATCGAACTAACATCTATTCTTTTGGCATGACCTTAGAATTTTTGTTTAGATTCCTTTTGACCCCTATTTTTTAAACATTGAGGACAATGTTTCGTTTTAGTTTGGGGAAGGATATCTTCGATATTGACTTGCACTTCACGCAACCTTGTTTGAACCTTTTTGAATTACCCTTTTTGTGAAAAAAGTGGAAATTTTTAAATTTTTGCTTGCAATAGAAGCTTAGTTTGGGGAAAAACACCACTTTTTGGTAATCCGTTGGTGAGAAATAGGAGTTAATTTTGACTTGACCGGGTGAAAATGCCCTAGCTAGTTCTTTAACCTACCTTTTGTGGGGCCAAGCTTTCACAAATCCTATTGCATTGGATTTTAAAAATGTGAAGAACAAGAGATGATGTAGTTAAATATAAGTGTATTTGCTTAAGCAAGGTTTATTTGGAAAACCTAAAGCTTATATGAATGATTTGTGTCTTTTTACTCCCACAAGCTCTTAACACACCTAATCATACGTGCTCTTTTTAATTTAACTAAGTCAACCAATGTCTTTAGAAAAAGTCTTACATTTTGAAAAAGAATTCATTTTAATATGTAAGTAAGATTTTTGGTTTCAAATTTATAAGTTGATTTTCTAAAGTGAAATTTTTCCATTCACCAAAAATATAATTATAAAAAGAATGCCAATGAAGCATTTCTAATGCAAAAGCATTATTTTTCGTGCCAATGAAGCATTCGCAAAAATAGAATAATAAAAGCTATATATAGTTTTAATCGTTGGCGTATCCATGTTGAGAGTGAGACTCGGATGGGGTCGCAACTAAGGATTAAGACTATGTACGTGGAATCAAGGTTCGTAGGCATTCATCACTAGGGAGCGCGGCCTAGGTGGTGATTGCAACTAAGGGACTTTGGATTCTAGGCTTTGTAGGAAAAAGGTGTTGTCGCGATAACCCACAAACGTTAGCAGCGGAGTGGGGGTTCGAACTAAGAACACCGGTTGTTGATGCGATATCCTATTTGGGAGAAAGGCCTAAGTAGGGGTTCGAACTAAGAACAACATTCCTATTGAAAATTTTTTTTTATAGTATATTGAAAATAAAAGAATGGTTAAAAATTTCATTTTCTAAAAATCAAGTTATAAGTTTTGTTTCCTAATTTCTTTTAGCTTTGAGTCGAGGTTTATCTATGTTATACAATTTAAGTCATAAGGCTTAAGTTGTAAAGTTAGATGGATTTCAACTATATAGATAAATAGGTCTAGGTTGTGTTGAAAGGAGTGCACACATTTTAATCATTAAATTATTCTTGGGAGTGAAAGGTTCACAAGTTGTAAGTGTAGAGCTTAACATTGGGATCTATTGACAATGATCTTGTTTAATAGATTGTTGAGTCTAGTGAAAGTCCAGGGAAGAACGAATTTTCCTCTTTTGTGCTCTATTATGGGAGTAGGCCATTTCAATGAGCCTAAAGTTGCAACAATTGCATATGATTGCCATTAATGTGTTTCCATGAGATAAATGTGAGAAAGTAAGCTTAAGAGTTTAAAAAGGGGATTCATAAAAGGTGAAAACAAGGGAATTTTGAAAACTTGTTAGTTTACAAGTATACACTTTAATAAAATTGCGTGAGGACATAGGGCAATCTTTGTTTGGGGAATTTGATAAGTGTAAATTGTCACATTAAAATACCCGGATTTCGCCCAATATTAAAAGCCAAAAAATATGCCAAAAGATGGAAATATGTGTGCTTCTTGAGTCTCAACCGTGCAGGAAAGGATATTAAAGTCCAAAAGAGCAAAAACAGAAAACCAACAAGAAGCGAAAAGCAGTACAAGAGAAGAGATTTGAAGCCAATATCAAAAGCCGAATCAGCCGACACAAGGAGAAAAGAGTCAGAAAGTAAAGAATAAGTCCAAAGTTGAAGAGATCAATGTCCATTATACCCTTTGTGAGATGCAATAGTTGCTAAAATACCCTTCGGCCTTTTAAACATTTTTCAGATCACGCAAAAGCCCAACACTAAAGCCCAAAATCAAAATCCATTTATTGTTTTAGAAACAACAAGGCAGAGTTGTAAACTTATTGTCAAACTCATTTTTACTAGACTATACCTTGCGGAAAAAGGAAACAGATGGGGCTAGTATTGCAAATAACCAAACTTTCAAAACAACGCGGTTTTAAACTTTTCCATAACACGCCCCTAACCGTTTGCAAAAAGTTTCCCGCCAAAACATCGAACAAACCCAACTCTTCCCAAATCTCTTCCCCGTCTCTTCCAACTCACCCCACCTCGTATTTACAGTCTTCCACGTCATTTTTATGACGTGGCAGCCTCCTATTGGTGCGAACACCTCACCAAAGACATCCAACGGCTAAGATTCAAGTTTAAAAGTGATCAAGGGCTTGGAACGATTTAAGTCTCATCCTCTCTTCACCCTCATCTATAAATAAGAGCTTGTAATTTAGTTTTAGAGAGTTTTTAGTTAGATTTAGTTCAATTTACTTTGTAATTTTCTCTTTTCAATTCACGTGTACTGTTCATCTTTTGAGTTTTTAAAACTTTCAAAATTCAGTTGTACTCTTTGTTTTTTACCTTGTATTCTTCTTTTCTTAAGCAATAAAAAGTTGAGTTGAGTTTGTTTTAAAGTTTTCATGTGATAAGCTGTTTTTAGCTAATAAGCTTGTAATAAGCTAAATTTAGCTTATTTTGTTTTCTTTTGTTCTAAAGTTGTTAAAATTTTGTTAAAAGTCTTTTCAATACTGTATTTTTCTACTTTTAGTTCAACAAAGTTCATTTGAATTCAGTTTGATTCAAATTTTGAAGCTTTTGGAGTTGATAAGCTCAAGTTAGCTTATTTAGCTTATAGCTAATTGGTTTAGAGGCAAGGTGCCATTTAGGTTTTGAACTTGAAAGCCCACTGCACTCAGAAATGAGTGGCTAGTGGTCTGAGGATTACATAAATTAAGGTTTTCATCTTCTATTTTTCATTTTAGCAATTGAGAGTTATTCTAGTTGGTTATTGTGCGAATTGCAGAATGCTTTATTCTTATTGTAGGTGTTTTGTGGGAACATTTGTTTTTATATGTTTTAATTTTCCTATTACTATTTCTAGTAATTAGCCTTTGTAGTTAATAATGTTTACACTAGTGAATAAATACCTAGGTGGTGTAACTAGTGTTTTTATAACATAAGCTGTAGTTTTTAGTGCTTAAATAGGGTTAATTAGGTTAGTTTAAGTCTGAGTAGTTAAAAGGTTTTAGATTTATAGTTTTAAAATAGTTTTAAAGTAGAAATTCATTTGGGACGAGTAAATTTAAGTAGTGTTTGGTATAGGAGGTTTTGACTTTAAAAGTCAACAGATTCTGTCAGAATTTCTTTTACATAGTTTAGATTTTAAAGGTGTTAAGTTTTAAGAAGATTGGAAAGTTAGTTTTGTAGCTGTTCAAGATTATAGAGCTTAATAAGCTTTAGCCAGCACCAGGACATTTAGAGTGTTGAGTAGTTTTAGAGTTAGGTCATTCACACCATTTTAGAACTCAAATTTGGTTAGTGTAAACTTAGATACATTTAGTGAGTAGGATTATGAGTTCTAACCTAAGAATTTTGGCCTGCACATAAGTTTTTGCCATTTACATCAGACTAGGCAGTATTAACTTAGTTAATACTGCTGAGTCTCATCATTCTTTAAGTTGTCTTCTAGCATTTGTAATTAGGATATAGAACTTAGTTTTAAGAAATTTAGAAGTATTCCATTAGCTTAATATAATTCATCTTTTAAGTATCATTTTTAAGCTCTTAGACTAGCTTTAATTTTCTTGCAAAAGTGGTATAGCAGCAGCTGAGATTTATTGCTTATTTCTTTTGGATCACTATTTTCTAGTTGTTATTTACAAATTCCTTTTATCTAGGTTTATCATATATTCATAGGATAGTTTATTTCCAAAATTTTAGTTTCTAGGACTTAAATTTGAGCTAGTTAGCTTATTAGAATTGCTTAATTTCAGTCATTAAGCCTGGACCTTAGCTTTTTAAGAACAAAATTCTTGTTAATCTTGTATACTTTTAGTTTCTTTCTTTTTAGAAATCCCTAGCACACATCACAAGCTTCATTTAGCTTCTTTTGGTTTCAATTTTCATTGAATAATAAGCTAGATATAAGCCAAAGTTTAGAAAAGTAGAATTTTCAAAGAAAAGCCTTAGTTTCTGTAGAACAGATTAAAAAGCTTAATTTTTAGCTTATTCAGTTGATAAATGTTCCAAGTGCTTTTATTAAAGTTGTAGTATTAAAGCTCAGGTCCAACTTTGCTGTTTTAAGTTTTTGCTTATTTTCACTTTTTAGATAAGCCAAATCGTAGGGTCTGTTTGGTACTTCTTAGATAGTTAAAGGTCGTCTGTTTTAACTATAGTGTAATTTTCTTTTAATTACCCCGCTTACCTTTTACTTTTATTCTTTACACTTTCTACCCTGTCTTTTAGGATAAATAAAATAGTTTTTATATTTTTAATATTAGTTTTAATAAAATTAGGGTTTATACTTTAATTAGCAAAATTAGGGTTCAATTGGTTAGTAAAAATTGGGCATTTTCATATTACTAGTTTTCTGCACATTCTTAGTAGTTAAAAACCATTTTTCTTTATTTTTCTAGTTTAATTTGTATTTTCTAGGAATTAAAAGAGGTTTTAGGTAATTTCTTTTTCTTAATATATTCATAAAAAATAGAAAAATAGTTGGAAAAAATTAATTCTTTTTGTAATAATTTTCTTTTTCATTCTAGTATTTTTGAAAAATAGGGGGGGGAAATAGAATTTTTGTATTAATTTTAGAAAAAGTTTGTTTTTGTTAATTCATTTTTCTTTAGAAATTCATAAAAATTCAAAAATTAGTTAAAAATTCTATTCTTTTTCATATATTTTTTTTTAATTTTGTGATTTTAGGTATAAAATTGTTAATAGTAGTGCTTAGATTTTAAATTTCAGTTTAGCTCACGTTTGTAATTTTCGTGTATTAAAAATTTAGTGCTAGTTAATTGTATTTAGGTTCTTTATGCGTTTCTATAGTTTAAATTGTGCTATTAATTCGTTGTGTAATTCAGAAATTCAAATCCTTTATGTTCATTCTTGACTCGAATCCGATTATTCCCGAATCTCAATTCACGACTTCGTGGGATACGACCCGTGAAGATATACTTTTCCGGTTATAAATATACGTATAGTGATTTCTTAAGTTAGATTTTTATTCTCGTGTTTTCTGTTGTTTGAGATAGTAATTTGGAAAGGAATTGTCACGGGATTTATATATAACATATATAAATTTGACTAGTGCTTATACAGAAACGAAAACCATGATAGAGTGTTTAGAATGGGAAGAATGACGCACAAAACTAGTGATTAGATTTGGTTTACAAAGAAAGCATGTTTTGTTTGTGGCAGTTACAGCTATCTAATAAAAGACTGTAATTTTCATGAAAAGAGAATGGCTAAAAATTCTGTTTTGAAAAATATAGGAAATAATTCTGGTCAAAGGGAAATTAGGCCAGTTTGGAACAACACTCAGAGAATAAATCATCAAAATAAATTTGTTCCATCTGCAGTATTAACAAGGTCTAGAAGAGTACCAGTTAGTGCTGCCAAGCAAAGCTCTTTCAGAGCAGCAACATGTCAACCACAATATGTGCCAGTCAAAAAATTAATACTTCTACCCATTACAAATAGAGTGAATGTTTCAGAATTAAGAACGCAAAATGCTTTTATAAGTCTAAATCACCTATTAGAAAGGTTTTTTATAAATCAACAACACCAAATACCAGGATTTCAAATGAAAAAGTTAACACTGTCAGAGTAAATGGTGTTAGAGTAAATGGTGTTAATACTGCTGGGCAAACAGCAGTTAGTGTTGTTAAGGGAAATGGGGTCACTGCTGTTAAGGCCTCAGCAGTTTGTGTTTGGAGACCTAAAATGACTTATTTAAACAATGTCTCCAAAGACAATAGTGGATCATGGGTCTCAAAAAGAGTAAATTATATTGATCAAAAGTAGACTCCAACGTCAGTAGTGGCTTGGGTCCCAAGAGGCACTGACTTCTCCTTACTTTTGTGCAGGGAAAATCCACAACAAGCTTAGAAGAAAACAAAGTAATTTTGACAGTGGGATGGTTCAAGGCACGTGACATGAATAAAGACTTCCTTAATGACTATCATGACATGATGGAGTGTTTTGTTGCTTTTGTGAAGTGCTAGAGGTGGTAAGATAGCAGGAAAAGGAAAGAGTAAGATACATGATAGTAGACTTTGAAGATGTGTTTTTTGTAAAGAAAGTGAAGTTTAATCTTTTCTCTGTCTACAAGTGTGTGACAAGCAAAAACAGTGTTCGTTTTCATGTAACTGAATTTTTTTTTGTCTCCTGACTTTAGCTACTTGATGAAAAGCCAGTGTACTGTTAAGTTCCCCAGGCAATGCAATATTGTACATCTTGGATTTAAAGAATGTTGTTCCTTCTGGAGATGTAACTTGTTGTATGCAAATAGCCGCACATTGATGGTCTAAATTATAGCATAGAAGAATGGGGTTATGTTAATTTTAAAACAAAGAATAAACTCTGTGAGGGATGTGAACCTTGTAAAGGTGTCTTCCTTCAATGGATTTTTGAGTAATGACATACTTGTGTGCTTGTCAATGGGGATAAGCAACACAGGCGTACCTGTAAGGTAAACTTATGAGCTCTATCGCAACCCGCTTACAAGATGTTGCATATGGACTTGTTTGGTCCAACATCTGTTAGGAGTGTTAACCATAAGACATATTGCCTTGTAGTAACTGATGACTTTAGCAGGTTTAGCTGGGTTTTCTTCTTAGCCTCTAAGGATGAGACTAGTGGGATTCTTAAGAGATTTATAACAGAAATAGAAAACCAATTCAACCATAAGGTTAAAGTAATAAGGTGTGATAATGGGACAGAATTCAAAAACAGGGAAATGAATTAATTCTATGGATTAAAAGGGATAAAAAGAGAATTTAGTATTGCTAGAACTCCACAACAAAATGGAGTTGCTGAGAGAAAAGAAACAGGACTACTAAATTGAGGTAGCTAGGACTATGGGGGCAGGACTCACTTCTACTACTGTATTTTGGGCTGAAACAGTTAATACTGCTTGTTTGTTCTAAATAGGGTTTTTAGTGACCAAGCCTCATACAAGACTCACCCTTGAACTTATAAATTGGCAGACCACCAAGTATAAGTTTTTTGAGACCTTTTGTGATGGCTGTACTATTCTAATACCCTAGACCCTTTAGGCAAATTTGATGGAAGCTGAAGAAGGGTTTTTAGTAGGGTACTCTATAAATAGCAAAGCTTAAGGTATTAATTCTGCAAACCAAACAATTTGAAAGAGAATCTTGCATGTAAACTTTCTTGAAAATAGAAACCAAAATGTTGTAGGGGAACAAGGGACCTAACTGGCTTTTTGATATTGATTCCTTAACAAATTCTATGAACTATCAACCAGTTACTACAGGGAATCAAACTAACAAAAATGCAGGTCCACAAGAAGCTAATGAGGATACAGGTTTGAAGAAAAGTGTTGATACTAGACAGTCTAAAGAAAAGAATGTGTCTACTCAACAATATATTATGTTTCCATTATGGTCTTCCATCTCTTCAAGCTACAAGAGCTCAGATGAATCGTATAAAAATGATACAGCTGATGATGTTGCTGGTGAAATCTGTACAAAAACAGCAAGTGTGATGACCAAGCCTTGTAGAATGTTTCTTGATAAGATTTATGGATCAAGAGATAGGAGGATTCAGAGCAATCGATGATGTTAGGATAAGTTTGAAGAGACAATGTTAACAAGCTGAATCTGTTTAGGGAAGACTACTAGAGCTAAGCAGCTCTAACAGTTTTTTTTAATTTTGTTGGCGGTGTTGCTGGTGCAACAGAACTTTTAACTGATGTGGACTCATCATTTGTTCATCTTGGTGGATCCTTTCAGATGATCTATCATGCGATGATTGGGAGGATACTGCGGAAGTTCAAAATACTGGCATTTTTGGCAGTGCTTATGATGATGATGATTTGGACACTTACAATTCTCCTTATGCTGACCAAGTTATGGGTGCAGAGGCTGATTTCAACAATATGGAACCTTCAACTATTTTCAGTCCTATTCCCACAACTAGAGTACACTCTATTCATCCTAAAGATCAAATAATTAGAGATCTAAAGTCAGCAGTACAAACAAGGGGCATGACAAAGAAGAGTTCTGGAGAACATGCTATGATTAGACATCCAAGAAAACAGTGTAGGGCAAATCCATAAAGATTTCCAGACTTACTTATTTGCTATGTTTCCTCTGATCAGCAAAGAAACCTAACCAATAATTAGACAAGCCCTGATGATGAAAGTGGTTGAAGCAATGCAAGAGGAGATGATTCAGTTCAAGATTTAGAAGGTTTGGACTCTAGTTGATTTACCTAATGGCAAAAAGGCTATTGGAACAAAGTGGGTGTATAGAAATAAGAATATGAAAGGGGTATAGTTAGTCAGAAACAAAAGCCAAAACTGGTAGCAAATGGATACAAACCAAGAGAAAGAAGGCATTCGTTTATGAGGAGGTTTTTTCTCCTGTTGCTAGGATTGAAGCAATCAGGTTATTTTTAGCCTATGCATCATTTATGAATTTTCTTGTGTACCAAATGGATGTTAAAAGTGTCTTTCTCTATGGTACTATTAAAGAGGAGGTATATGTTAGCCAACCTCCAGGTTTTGTGGATCCAGAATTTCCAGAAAAAGTTTACAAGGTGGAGAAAGCCCTATATGGGCTACACCAAGCTCCTAGAGCTTGGTATGAGACTCTTTCTACCTATCTGCTAGACAATGGATTCTACAGAGGACAAATTGACAAGACTTTGTTCATAAAGAGAGTCAAGGGTGATATTCTACGATATAAAAAAAAAAAAAATAGTAGAAAAAAATGGTACAAGTATATGTAGATGGAACATCATCTTTGGTTCCACTAAAAAGTCTTTGTGTACAGATTTTGAGCAAATAATGCACAAAAGGTTCCAGATGAGTTCAATGGGAGAGCTCACTTTCTTCTTGGGTTTACAAGTCAAGCAGAAAGAGGATGGGATCTTCATTAGTCAGGACAAGTATGTTGGTGAAATCTTGAAGAAATTTGGTTTTTCTAGTATAAGGACAGCCAGTACTCCTATGGAAACCAATAAGGCTTTAACAAAAGATGAAGATGGTGAGGATGTTGATGTCCATTTATACAGGTCAATGATTGGGTCATTGATGTACCTTACATCCTCTAGACCAGATATTATGTTCTCAGTTTGTGCATGCTCAAGATTTCAAGTTCAACCAAAAGTTTCCCACTTAAATGCAGTAAAAAGGATCTTTAGATACCTAAAGGGTCGACCCAATTTAGGCCTTTGGTATCCTAAGGACTCTCCTTTTATATTGGAAGCTTTTTCAGATAGTGACTATGCAGGTGCCAGTTTGGACAGGAAATCCACAACAGGAGGTTGTCAATTTCTTGGTTCAAGGTTAATCTCTTGGCAATGTAAAAAGCAGACTGTAGTGGCTAATTCAACTACTGAAGCTGAATATATTGCTGCTTCTCACTGTTGTGGTCAAGTGCTTTGGATCCAAAATCAGATGTTAGATTATGGATACAATTTTATGCAGACAAAGATTCATGTTGATAATGAGAGTGCCATTTGTGTTGTCAAGAATCCTGTCTACCATTCTAAAACAAAGCATATAGAGATTCAACATCATTTCATTAGAGACTCCTATGAGAAGAGATTGATAGAGATGGTCAAGATACACACTGATAATAATGTAGCTGATTTGCTCACTAAAGCTTTTGATGTGAGTAGATTTAATTTTCTGGTGGCAAGCATTTGTATGCTTAATCTGTAGCTGCATGATCTCAGGGGAGGTTAATGGTGTATAAGTGCAGCGGATTATACACAAGTACTATTTGGATTGAAGTTGGAAGGTAAACATGATGATCAGTTACTTAATACTGATGGGCTTAGCTTTCTCTATTTAAAGAAACTTTGTACTGCTGGTACAAAAAGTTTATACTGCTAGGCTTGGTTAGTACTGCTTAGTTGTCATGGGTGGATTGATGTTTGACATGGTTTGGAGATGCTCTTTAGAATAATTTGAAGCTTAATCTGATATCTCAAGGATTAGTACTGCTAGGTTAAGCAAAGCAGTATGGTTAGATTTGGTGTGATCATAAACAACTAGAAGTCTTGAGTGGAATGGATTACAACTGGTATGTTGTTTTGGTTAACAGTTCTTAACTTTTATTCATGGGCTATGCATAGATATGGATCCTCATGAATTCTCACATGTCTATCTAGTTATTTCTAGTGTGCTTGTGATGAATAGAGGCATGTTATTGCATAGTTATTGGAGAACAACTTAATATTGTCAGGCTAATATTAGTACTGCTTGTTACCGTTAATACTGTTGGTGCATAACCAAGCACCTAAGAGTGAAGGTTCAACAACACCTCCTGAACCGCAACCCACACCCTCTACTTCACAACCAAATTTTTCATAAACCTCAATCTGAAGCTCACATTGAGCAACTACTCTCATCTCCAACTACATATCAAAGAAAAAGAAAGATTCAAAAACGTAGGAGAACCAAAAAGGACACTAAGTTACCTCAGACTAGTGTACCTCTAGACCATGGAGCAGATGAGGCTGTCCATAAGGAGGGGGTGACAGTGTGGAAAGGGCTATCACTACTGATGCTAGCTTAGATGCAGCACAGGACAATGATAACATTTTTAAGACCCAATCCACGGCAATACCTAATGTTGACATTCCTCAGGGAATGGATACAAGTGGCAGTCCTAGGCGCCAAGAAACCATGGGGGTACTCATGCTCAAACTAGGTCTGAGAGAGTGCTTAAAAAGCCCAATGAACCACCTCTCTTAGAAGGTCATACATTTGGAAGTGTGGGAAGGGCAGGATGGAACATCAATTTGAATTGACGGCTAATGTACCAATCACACCCCATGATTCACCTCTCCCAGGAGGTTACATACCTGAAAGTGATGAGGGTAGACTGAAACTACGGGAATTGATGACTATGTGTACAAAATTGTCAAAACAGGTGCTTGACTTGGAGAAAGCGAAGGATGTTCAAGCTGTGGAGATCCTCAGACTAAAAAAAGAGTCAAGAGATTAGAAAGACAAAGAAAGTCAAGCACCTCACAACCAAGAAGGAGGAAATACAGATAGGTTGAGTCTTCAGATGATGATTTGAATGAAGAGGATGCATCCAAACAGGGGAGGAGCAATGACAAGACAAAGCAATGACAGGACAAAGCCAATGTTATGAAATTGCTGAAATGGAAATTGCATGACACTCTGTTTATGGATGGTACATCTATGAAGATTAATATGCTAGTAGAGAAAAAGTATCCACTGATCAAGGAATTATTGAAGAAGATGTTGAACTTGCAGTTAGAAGCTGAAGAAGAAAGTACTATGGAATTTGAGCTTATCAAGTTCATCAAATCAATGCTTGAAGAGTAGTAAAATGTTTGAATACATCCTCCTAATGACCGAGAAGCTTAAACTGAAGAAACTTGATGATTGACAAGTAAATATCAAGTTTAGGGGAGGATTGTTGGGAATTTTGAGTTACTACTGCCAGTACTACTTTACTACTGCTGGTTCAAGATTGATACTGCTACTGAAGATTGAAGAATATAAACTAAGTCGTTAGTACTGCTAGTTGTAATAGTTAGTACTGTTAGTTATAGTTAGTACTGCCAGTACAAACTGATAGATCGTTAGTACTGCTAGTTAGTTTATTAGTACTGTTAGTATAAGAAGTTAGTACTGCTTATGTGATATGCATGAGATATATTAGGAATAGATATGCATGATCATTTAACGCATTTTGTAAGCCCATTAGGGTTTTCCTTAGTGTATAAAAGGAACCCTATGGCATAGTTAGATATAATCAATCTTCATAGAAAACACATATCTCATAGTTAGTTATTCTGTAAACCTTGACAGAATATTTGCAATCAATATATTCAAGTTTAGTATTCATTGTTCTTCTTAGTATTGCAAGTTAGATTATGCATAACTTGTAGTATTCACAATCATAGTTTCTCATATAGTTAGTTTGGATTTATCCAAGTTAACTAAGCTTTAACAAGCTAAGAAGATCTGTTTATTTAGGACTTTACAGAAAATTTAAAGCTCCACCTCCGATGACGACCCTAGTAGAAAAAAGAGACAACCATAAATTTTGTGAATTTCATGGAGAGGTGGGGCACAATACAAGCCAATGAGTATTTTGCTACTCCAAATAAAGATGGCAAAAGAAGATGAAGAGAAGACAGAATTCATCACAAGCCAAGGAGTATTTGAAACTCCAAAATGCCATTCGGCTTGAGGAATGTCGGGGCAACATACCAGCGTCTGGTGGATAAGGCATTTCATAAGCAAATCGGCAGGAATCTCGAGGTGTATGTGGATGACCTAGTCATTAAAAGCCATAAGGAAGAAGGAATCATTAGGGACATCGAAGAAACATTCAAAACTCTAAGGGAAATTAACATGAAGCTGAATCTAAAAAATGTACCTTCGGGGTAGAAGAAGGGATGTTCCTAGGTTACAAGGTCAATACAAAAGGAATAAAGGTATGTCAGGATAAATTAGATGATGTTTTAAGCCTTCCATCTCCAAAATGTTTGAAGAATGTACAAAAGTTAAACGAAAAGCTGGCAACCTTGAAAAGGTTCCTGGCCAAGTTAGCTGAGAAGTCACTACCGTTCTTCAAAACCCTGAAAAAGTACACAAAGAAAAGTGACTTCCACTGGACCAAAGAAGCCGAGGATGCGTTTAAACAAATGAAGCAGCTCATAGCAAAAATTCCCACACTTACCGCACCGGAAGAAAAAGAAGAACTCATTGTCTACCTAGCGGCAGCAAAAGAAGCCATAAGCGCAGTCTTAATGACTGAAAAGGAAGCTAGGAAAATGCCAATTTATTTTGTTAGTCGCGCTCTAAGAGGTCCGGAAGTTAATTACACATCAATGGAAAAATTGGTTTTAGCGCTGGTGCACGCCAACAAGCGTTTGAAAAGATATTTCCAAGCACACCCAATTATAGTAGTCACAGATCAGCCCATAAAGAAAGTATTATCAAAACCAAAAGTGGCAGGAAGGCTACAAAAATAGAGTATAGAGTTGAGAGAATACGCCATACACTATAGACCAAGAGTATCTATTAAGGGACAAATCCTATCGGACTTCATAGTTGAACGTCCGAAAGAGGATGATCCGAACACTGCCATGGATGTCGAAGAAGAACTTCTGGAATCGTAGATTTTGTTCAGGGATGGGTCATCCTGTGCAGATGAATCCGGAGCAGGACTAATACTCACAAATCCAGAAGGAGTAGAGTTCACCTACGCCCTAAGGTTCAGGTTCGAAGCAACCAACAATGAGGCTGAATGTGAAGCTTTGATTGCAGGATTAAGAATAGCGAGAAATGGGTGTAAAGAACCTTCAGGTAAATGTGGATTCCAGGTTAGTGGCTAACCAAGTCAATGGAACCTACATAGCAAAGGAAGCAGATATGATTCGGTATTTGGAAAAAGTAAGGACATTTAACAACGTTTTCAGGATGTTCTCAATCAAACAAGTTCTAGAAGTGAAAAACAAATGTAATGGGCTAAGTTAAATAGCATCCACTAGCTTCGCACACCTAAGCAAACAAGTTTTGGTTGAAAAACTAAAAGATGAGTCAATAAATGAGTTAGAAGTGTTGGCAGTAGTAGAAGAAGAGGGGAACACATGGATGACCCCGATTTACAAATACCTCACAGAAGAAACTCTTCCAGTAGAGGTGAATAAGGCAAGAGCGGTGCGGCGTAAGTTATAGTGGTTCGCCGTGATCAATGGGGTTTTATACAAAAAAATCATTTCTCGGACCATGGCTATGGTGTGTCAGGCCACTCCAAGCAAATTACGTCCTACGATAGATACATGAAGGTTCTTGTAGTATGCACGCAGGTACGAGGTCTATAGTAGCAAAAGCCTTGCGAATCGGATACTATTGACCTACTATGCACAAGGATGCAATGGCACTGTTAAGGGCATGTCAAGACTACCAGGTTTATAAACCTGTCCTAAGAAATCCACAATAAAAAAGTTGAACCCAATCACATCCCTATGACCATTCTACAAATGGGTAATTGACATAGCCGAACCTTTCCCGGAAGGTCCGGGTAAAGTCAAATTCTTAATAGTAGCCATTGACTACTTCACAAAGTGGATTTAAGCAAAGCCAGTTGCAACCATAATAGGCAACCAAGTCAAAAATTTTGTATGGGACAATATAGTTTGCAGATTCGGACTTCCAGGAGAAATAATCTCTGACAATGGAAAACTATTCCGAGACAATCCGTTCAAAGATTAGTGTGAAAAGTTGTGTATCCGCCAACGCTTTGCTTCTGTAAAACATCCACAAGCAAATGAGTTAGTAGAAAGAGCAAACCAAAGCTTAGGGGAAAGGATCAAGGCAAGGCTAGACGCAAGAAGCAAGAATTAGATGGAAGAAGTTTCCCATGTCCTCTAGGCACACCGTACAATGATCAAATCTAGCAATGGGGATACTCCTTTTTCACTAACATACGGCACGGAAGCAGTCATCCCAGCAGAGATAGGCATGCCTACACTAAGGACAGCGGAAGTGGATATGGTGCAAAATAACGAAGCTTTGGAATCAATCTAGACCTCTTGGAAGAAAAAAGGAAACATGCAGCGATCCGTGAGGCAAAAAGCAAAGCAAGAATGGAAAATTACTACAACTCAAAGGTCCGCAGCACAAGCTTCAAGGAAGGAGACCTCGTGTACCGCAACAATGATGAAAGTCGTATGGAAGAAGTAGGAAATCTAGGCCCCAAGTGGGAAGGACTGTACGAGATAACGGAAGCATTAGGCAAGGGTGCATACAAGTTGAGGGACCGCGATGGAAAGCAACTTCCGCGAACATGAAATGTCTGCAATCTTAAAAAAATGCTATGTTCATGAAATGTAAGCACCTCACCCATGCGGACTCCGCAGTGGGGGAACTGCACTTTAATTTTGTCTTATCTTTTGTAATGTCTTTTGAAATTTTAATGAAAAAGTAAAGACTAGCTACCTTTACAAGTTTATCTTAAGATTTTTTCATTTATTTTTACTTTGCAAAGTTAATTATATATGTAAATAAGACGCGCACGCAACAGGGCATGACCCAATGAATGTTATCCCGTATAACAAGAGGATGAGTAACCTAATAATTCACTCAATGTACAGAAGAGGTATTGCAAGCCCGGTACCGAGAGAATAACCCAAAAGTATTCAAACAAGACTATCACTTTAAAGAAATGTATCACTAACAAGATAGCAGTAATAACATTCAAATAGTAGAAATCTCAAAATATTTCAAAATTTATCTAAGTACAGGAACCGCTGCAAAAAGGCCACACACGGCTGCGGTCTATAGTAACAATAAAAGGAAGATCAAGAAGCACCATTACAAGGTTAGTTCAGCTAGCTAAATCACGCTCCGGGGTAGTATCCAGCTCTTCCTTTTCAAACTCAACGGTGGGGAAAGGAGCAACATTTCCCTGGCTATTTCCCTGAGCATCCTCCGGACCGTCCATACCTATGATCTCGTAATCCTCTATAGTGATAGGAGGAACAGAACTGGTGGAAGCAAAGGTAGTTGACAGGGCAGTTGTGGTCGCAGTAGTCATTGGCACGCCTTCAGAGGTGCCGGATCAACCAAAGGTGTCCAAACACTAATAAGAGCCGACCGTTTCGCCGCAACATTCTCCCTAATCCTCTCAACATGAGAATGGGTAACACTTAGAGTAAATGACAGAGACGTTTCACCCAGGACCACTTGATCTTCCGATCGATGAACAGGAAGCATTAATTGATCTACATGTGGTCGCAAGTTACTCATTCCTGGAGCATCAACAAGCGAACCTTCCAATTAAAGAAGGTTCATAATATCCTCCACACTTGCATCCTTGTGGGATTTTAGTTCAGCAAGTAAGGAGAAATCTACCTCACGGAGCCTTTGAAGGGTGGAGTTGTAATTCACTTACGCAGCCGGATTATTGGCAACAACATCCGCCAAACTCATGCCCACTTTACCGTGGTCAATGCCAGCCGACAACCCATCCTGCATTCCCTTCTCAATGGCACGGCTAATGGCTGCTCCTAATGCTGAAAGATACTCCGATACTCCTAAGAGTTTAAGCATTTGACAACGGCAAGCTTCAGGCCATGGGTCAATAGCCACCTCCGGCCAAATATAGTGGTAAGGAGGTAGGGGTAAAACTTTTCCTCCAGGTGAAGAGCCATTTCCAGAAGGTCAGCGTCCAGCTTTGCCACCTTATCATTAACAATATTCATCTGAACATCCTGGAACTCTTTAATTTGCTCCTTCAGCCACTCATAGCCTGAAACCTAGTAATGGAGGCCAGAACATGTGGTCTCCAGCGCATGCACCTATCATGACAAAAGTATAAACGGATAAGAAAAAATAGAGAAGAATATGTAAGACACATGAGTTCTGGAAGTACATACCTGATCCACAAGACCATCCTTCTGGGATCGGAGAGAAGACACCGCAACATTCAAATCCTTAACCTCAAGACCCTTGGCAACAACCGAAGACTGGAAATCCATGACTTTCCCATCAATAGAGTCTTTCTCATTTTCAAGGGCCACATTCCTTTGCTTCAGGGCATCTATCTTAGCAGCACGCATTCTCTCCGTGGCCTTAGCGGTAGAAACCTGAGCATGGAGATGAGCAACCTCCGCAGCCTCAGCTTCCTTCAGCAGTAGCTGAGCCTTCAAATTCTCAACCTCATCATCTTTAGCCTTTAGCAAACCAACTTGTTTCTCACACTCAGACTCCAGCCTCTTCCTCTCGCTAAGAAAATACTCAGTCCGCATTCTAACTTCCGCATTTAGACAAGCTTGACGCGCGGTACCCACATTGAACTCTGTGAACAAATGATGATAATCCATTTCACGAATTTGAGAGAATAATGCAGGAGGAGCCAAGTGATCAACAAATTCTCGGGAAACGTCATAATCATCCAAGAGGGAGTCGTTTAACACATTACATTGCGGAACAAAAACTTGGTGCAGGGTCTCAGAATTCAACTCTCGGGAGCACATTGAGAGATCTTGCTTGGCGGAATAAGAGGGGCCTGCAGTGTTTGCTTTCACTATCTCCGTAGAATCAGAATCATGAAACATAGAAGCATGCACAGGAGGAGTAACCTTGATACCCATTTCCGAAACAGTGGGAATGTTGACAGCATGGGAGGTGACTACAGCCTCGGTCATCACCGGAGGAATGACAACATAACTAATAATAGAATTACCTTTAGCTCCAGAAGCATTTGTACTAGAGTGGTGGGAAGAATCTGAAGAAATAACAAATCTTTCAGATGCACCAATAGTACGAAGATTGAGCCCAGTAATTGAATTAGCAGGGACACCACTCTCATGCTCTGGCGTGGCAGATACAGAAGAAGTAACCATAGGCAAGGTCGCCACAGCCACGACACCAACTTCAACATTTAACATGCTGCTTGCCAACAACTCCCTAAGGGAAGACGGAGACTTACCGCCAGTAGCGGCCCCACTAGAAGCTCAGTGGTCCCCCTTAGTTTTTTAGGAGGATGAGAAAAACCACTAGCATCCGTAACAGCTTGCCTTTTCTTGCGTGGATGCTTAGGCCTCCCAGCAACCACGTTCTCATCAGCAACAATCCTAACCCCCATGGCTATTTCAGTCTCAGCTTCTTGACCACCACTAGAAGTGGAATCCCCCTGGTCCGCACTACCACCTTCGTCAAACAATCTCCCCACACTTACCCCCAATTCACTCTCCGCACAAGCTGGGGAAACCGGTAGAAGCGGAACCACACGCCCTATGGTAGAATCCAACAGCCTTGATTCCTCCTCAGCATGTTCCCGTTCCCCAACCTTCACCTTAGTAGGATCCGCAACTTGGAAAAAGAAAGCAAGTCCATCTCTACAAAAATGAACAAATAATCAAAGACAAGTTCAAAAAACTATAAGTTGAACAATACAATGACAAACACCCACCCGTTCTGTCATCATGAAGAAAAGTGGGATAAGTATCCTCATCCAGGGTATAACTATGACTCATCCTAATCAAACAAAGGAAGGGCTCTGGAAATTTCCGGAACGGAGCCAGATGAGCAATAAGGACAGCATAATCATCCGCACTAAACTCCATTGATTTGGAAAAGGGTCTCTAGAGACACTTTTGCCGGTATGCCATGAAAAGGAAGTAGGACAAGCAAAAGAATCGACCCAGAAAAAAATGGTCATTCCAGCGTTTAAGTGAATCTAAGGGTTTGGTATAACATACGGCGTCACTATCCAGACGTTTACTAAAAGACATCCACCCCTTGTTTTTAGAATTTACGTAAAAGCAGCGGAACAACCCAACTGTTGGTTCAATACCATGAACACGACATAGGATCTTAAAGTGAGAAACTTTGGCCGCCGCAATAACAGAGAGTTAAGACAGATTGATGTGATAATGCCTAAGCAGGTTAACAAGAAAAGTGGAAAGAGGTAATCGGAAGTTGGCAAACTCGAAGAATCTAGTATATACACCAATCTTTCCAGTGGGCATTTCATGTACTATTTGGTTAGGACTAGGCAATTGCGGATGAACATCATCAGGAATATGATAACATTGGCAAAAACTATCGAGACCTTTCTAAGTGAGGACAGACTTAATATCTGTAATACTGCCCATGATAAAAAGTAAACAAGGATCAAAGCCTAACCTGAAAGTCTAAAGTTCTTCGAAGTAGGGCATGAAGCAGAAGAAACAGTTAAAAAAGCTTGAAGAATTTTTAACAATGGCGATTGTAATGTGAGAAAAGGAAAAGGAAACAATGAAAACTTAATCACGTATTTATACCCATGGTATATTTAATTCAAATTAATTCCAGATGAGTATACGCGTCTATAACGTCCAAGATTAACAGATAATATTGAAAGAAAAATATGGTGATAACAGTTAGGCAAGTGGGCCATATAGTCAAATCAGTCAGAAGACGAAAGGCCAGGAAGATCCCACGTCTCACACGTTTCACCTAACAGGTACAACGAAACATCGCGGAAGAAGCAAATAGCCGCAGAAGAGGTAAATAGCCACGGATAAAGGAGGAGTATCACGGAACCTTAGTCTAGTAACATTTACTACGCACAGCAGGCAATGCCGCACGCAACAAACGAACTAGACTGGGGGGACTTGATGATGTATAGCACGAATAGCATGCTTATTGGGCTTAATTCGTACTATACACATTTGGGCCAAGGCCCAACACAACAAAACATACGAGCCGCCACTAAGCCCAAAGACAAGCTGGCTGCGGCCCGAATGTTTCAAGATGCACATAGACAAAATACTTCCGCAATACGTGTGCGGAAGGTGATCTATGTCCGCAACTACGATTAAAAGCGGATCCTTGCCCGACAAGGGCCCCACTTTGGCCACTAACAATCATAAGCGAAATACTAGGAAAACCTAGTATTAGGCTCACCTATAAAAGGGAGTCTCTGACACCTCAAAAAGGTATGATCTTTCTAACTCATATTTTACACACACTAGCTCTGACATTCTCTGACAACATAATTACTTGCTCTTATGCCAGAGCTTAATCGTGGGGTCCATCCCCATGGTAAGGCTAACGGTTTTCTCTTATTTGTGCAGGAAATCATCTTATTACTTGATTTAATACAAGATCTGACCCATCAATAGCTTATTGGCCCAGCCCAGTAAGCAACCCAAATCCATCTCACACCCCGTCACACTTTTTGTACTAACAAATATCAGCTATATGTAGAAGTCATAATGTAGGGTTAAGTACAAGGTTCTTAAAACTATACCCGATGTCGAATCGGATGAGTGAACGGTTGCTGGTTTTCTTGGTTTAACCAAAGGTTTGACTCACCGAGAGATTTTCAGCGAGATCAGAAAAGATTCCAGCGATATATGTATGTTTTTGTTAAGTTCTGAAGATTCCGACGGTGTATGCATGATTTTTACAATTTTTCGATAAGATGTGACCAGATTTCGACGGGATTTGACCATATTCTTACCAACTTCATATTTTTTGACGAAGTTGCAGGTTTCCCATGGTTTTTTCCTTATTCATGAGTTCTGGTTCGTGACGGTACGATGACGGCTCGCTGACGACCACTTAACCCAAGCTTTGAAAACCAGCCAACATACTGGTTTTCGGTTGAACCAGTTTTCCCAACCGTTCGGTTTTTAAAACATTTGTTAAGTTCTTGAGTAGGGGTGGAAATGAGTCAAGCCACTCGTGAAAAGCTGTGGATTAGTAAAAATCTTGAAGGAGCCGAGCCTAAACGAGCTCGAGCTCGAGGCCTAAGTTTGGGCTCATTTTAATAATCAAGCTTGAGGCCGAGCTCTATATAGAAAGATCGAGTAGGCTTGCGAGTCTAAACAAGCCCTAGAAATATATATGTATATGTACAGTCTATACATATAACTATGTATAAACGAGCCTAAAAAAAGTAAACAAGCTCGAGCCTAGTGTGATTTACGAGCCAAACTTCATTTGAACTTTATTTTCTTTAACACATCATATAAATTAGCGTGAAATTTTTTACGAGCCAAGATCGAACTCAAAATATGATGCTTGAAATGAGCTCGAGCTTTATATATTTAAACGAGCCGAGCTCTAGCTCTAGCCGGCTTAGCTTGGCTCCAACCCTATACTTGAGTAATGCTTCACTCACATAAATTTCACAAAAATGAATTCATACGAACATGTATTACTTAATTATAAAAAGTAAGGAAAACAGAGAAAAAACTTAATACAATATAATTCCAATAGTATGCTTGTGATTACTTTTTGTTTTATGATTTTAGAAATTCCTTATCTTTATGGCAAACAATCAAACATGCACTTATATTTAAGCAAGCATGCACACATACAGGCGGCACATGTCTTCCTATAAGCAATCTTCATAGTTTTAAGAGTTAATTGCATGTTTGGTCCTTTTGGTTATGCCCAAAATGCATGTTTCGTTCTAGTAAGTAAGAAATTACACCAGTGGTCCCTGTGGTTGACCAGTCATTTGACCGATTTCCCATCCAATTAGGCATTAACGACAAGGGCACTATTGTCACTCCATAGCAATAATACCCCAAGGACCATATTTGCAACATCAAGAAACTATTAAACTCCCGCCTTTATACACACAACTACTCTCGAATTGTACAACAACTACAACAATGATACTATCGATCATTCTTGTTTCCTCTCTCGAAGACGCCACTCGCTCTAACATTGGATTCAATATAAAGTGAGTTTTTATCTTCTTTTTGAATGTGTGTTGTTGTCCTAATTTCTAATTTCTGTTTGTCCTAATTTGTTGTTTGTTAGATAAAAAAATGAAAGAATATGCAAAGTACATTGATTGAGGTAAAGTTAAAATTACTAACAAAGTTATGAAGTATGTGATGCCTAATATAGGAAGAAGAATTGAATAGAAGCTAATTTATGGTCTTGGATCATACTCAATGATATATATACCACATTCTACAAAGATGAAGCATAGGAAGACGAAGAAATAGAGGTTGCAAAAGAAAGTGAGGATATGACACTTTTTATCATGAAAGGTTAGTGTATTTGTTGCCTTATATGCCTAATGATTTGAAAAATGTGTTATATGCCTGAGACTTTATACAAGTAGTTTTAATGGTAGTTCTTAACACCCCTAATAGTATTAATGGTAGTGCCAAACACCTTTAATAGTCTGCAATTTGTCTCCAAAACACACCTAATGGTCTGCAAATATGTTCTGTAGAGAAATACTTGTCCATGGTAGAATCTGAGAAGGGAAAGGCAAAGCTGATGATATCTGATGAGATGGTTGAGTATGTTTTAGCTAAGTATGGGAAGAAATATAATCTTGAGGATGAAATAGATTATGTCATACTTGAAGACTTGCGAATTAAATATAGGAAAAGTTAGTTTATTATTTGTGGACTGCAGTTATGGGTTGTTTGGAAGTGTCTTGTATATGTACATTTAACTTGTGTCGAGTTGGATTTAACATGTCTTAACCTATTAACTTCTAGATGATAAGGGGAAGGGAAAAGTGGATGATCTTTAAAACAGAGTAGAAAGGCTAGAAGGGGATTTGGCTAGGGCAATAAAGGCAAAGCAGGCAAAGCATGATAAGGGGAAGGCAAAGCAGGCAGAGCATGATCTTGATGATGTTTTGTTGATGTTATTGATTTTGAAAACATAATCAAAATGCTTGAAGAGGATTTTAGTAGGTTACTAAAGGCAAAGAAGGCAAATGAGGCAAAGGAGGCAGAATTGAAGGTGAAAAAAGGTATGCTTTTTGTTGTATTGAGTCAAGCTTTTCACTTACCGAGTCAAGTTGGATAAATACAACATATTCTACCAATGCTTGTAGAAGTTGTTGAAGTATCCAATGATGAAGGGTTTTCTGGTGATGAAGATATTGTTTTGTTTAATGATGTTTAATATTCACTCACTGATGCTAAGATAAGGATGTTTAAAGAGAGACCCACAACATCAAGGGCTCCCACTGCTTCCACTTCCATAAGATCCAGAGCTCCCACCGCGTCCACTTCTACTTTCAAAGCTTCCATAAGATCCAGAGCTCTCATTGCATCCACTTCCAATGCACAAACTGCTTCCACTGCTCCAAGAAGGTATAGGAAAATAGCTATGACAGGATGTGTGCTTGGTTTAAGAGCTCCTGATGATCCTAATGCTCCACCACCTTCAGCTACGTGAAAAAGGAATCCATGACCGGATCTTTTGTATGTTGATGTTTAGAAACACTTTACTTGGTTTAGTATTTATATTTTGATGTTTAAACATATTTGGGTTGTTGACTCTGCATTTCCTCTGCTTCGTACTTGCTTTTGTATCAAACATAATGTATGCTTATCAGAGATATGCTTTTGGCATCCGATATCTGATAAGGCTGGTAAAATACTTGTTGATTCAAGTTTTTGGGCATGTCCTATTTAGTAATATTTCTTATTTGTATTTGAATGCATTTCCACTTTGATTGCATTAGGGGGTGGTTGGATATGATTTTCAAACAGCTCATGCAATTTAGCATTTACAATTTGACTTTCTAAAGTCAGACTGCAAATGCAAATGTTATGATTTGACTGCAATTTATAGAATGCAGTTTTACTTAAAGGGGTGTTTGGATATGATTTGTAGAGTGCAAACTGCAAATGAAAATGCTCATGCCATTCAAATGCTCATGCTCATGCCATTTAGCATTTGTAGTTTGACTTTAGAAAGTCAAACTGCAAATGCAAATGCTCATTTAACTACATCTCTATTCAAATGCTCATGCCATTTAGCATTTATAGTTTGACTTTCTAAAGTCAGACAGCAAATGTAAATGGTATGATTTGACTGCAATTTGCAAAATGTAGTTTGACTTAAGGGGGTGTTTGGATATGATTTGCTGAGTCCAAACTAAAACTACAAATGCAAATGCTCATGCTCATGCAATTTACCATTTGCAGTTTGACTTTAGAAAGTCAAACTGCAAATGCAAATGCTCATTTGACTGCATTTCCGTTCAAATGCTCATGCCATTTAGCATTTGCAATTTGACTTTCTAAAGTGAGACTGCAAATGCAAATGATATGATTTGACTGCAACTTGCAGAATGCAGTTTGACTTAAAGGGGTGTTTGGATATGATTTGTATAGTCGAAACTGCAAATGCAAATGCTCATGCCATTCAAATGTTCATGCTCATGTCATTTAGCATTTGTAGTTTGACTTTAGAAAGCCAAACTGCAAATGCAAATGCTCATTTGACTGCATTTCCATTCAAATGCTCATGTCATTTAGCATTTGCTGTTTGACTTTATAAAGTCAGAATGCAAATGCGATGATTTGACTGTAATTTTTGAAATGCAGTTTGACTTAAAGGGATGTTTGGATATGATTTGCATAGTGCAAACTACAAATGCAAATGCTCATGCTCATGCCATTTAGCATATGCAGTTTGACTTTCTAATGTCAAATTGCAAATGCAAATGCTCATTTGACTGCATTTGCAGACTGCATTTCCATTCATAACTCATTTCTATTCAAAACTCATACTCAATTGACTACATTGGATATGATTTGCAGACTGCAATTTCCATTCATAACTCATTTCCATTCATAACTCATTTCTAATCAAAACTCATGCAATTCAAAATAAAGAAATATAACAAAACTACATGATAATAGTACATAAACTGATACAACTTAAAATATTTCATAGAAGCCCCATAGTTGTCTCTTATGTTCTATGTTCCTCATCCAACTCTTCTTTTTGCCTACATTTCTCCAACCACTCCTGATCAGCCCGTGCTTGCCTTGCTTCTTCTTACAATACGGGGTTTAATGCTTCTTCATCAAACTTGTATAGATCCTCTTGATCAGTAACATTCTTATAAACCTGCAACTCCAAATCAACCATTTCTTCTTCTTTCATCAATTTTACTATTTCTTCTTCTTCCATCAACATTCCACTCCCACCTACACCACTGTCACTTTCAGGAACTGTATCCTTATGAAAAACCTTAACCACGTTTCTCATTGTAATGTTAGGGTAATGCATTGATGGTTTAGGAAAAAATACTGAAATATTAGCAAGTATTAGAGCACTTCCTACAGTAATGTCCTTTCCATAACCTCCCCTCATTAATGACTTTGTGATGTATTGTACCTGAGAAATCTTTCAGAGTCACTGTGAGATCGCCAAGAGCATTTGGAGTACAAGATTTGATTATTGTAACAACTTGCTCAAGTTTCCCATTCTTGAGATAGTTCTCGATATCTCCTAAACACCCATCCACAATCCTCCTACCATTCGCATTAACAAACTCAATTGCGCTAACCCATGACCCACCCCTAAAATCCTCATCCTCGCCCACATCATCAACCACTTTCCTAATATATTCTTGGGTCAACAATACAGACTCATCCCCACCTTCATGAATATCCGATTGTTTATGGAGCTTGGCTACTTGAACAATACCCGCAGGACTGAGTGTTATCCTAAATGACTTTTCCTCTAAATTATCAACAGCAGGGTTTTGGGTTTTGGTGGTTGTGGTTGTCTCACGTACGTGGCTGTTGCAGGGACGAAGAACAGGGGTTAGTGGGAGATCGAAATCATCAATATCAAGTAGTTGTTCCCACTCAAAATTTAAGGGTGAATTTATTATGTTATGGGTTTTAGTTCATAGCTGGTGTTGAGGGACAAGAAGAAGGGAAAGAGTAAAACAAGAACAATGTTTTTGGCGGGAGTTTAATAGGGGAATAAGGAAAAAAGGATGATGCAAATATGGTCCTTGGGGTATTATTGCTATGGAGTGACGAAAGTGCCCTTGCCGTTAACGCCCAATTGGATGGGAAATCGGTCCAAGGACCGGTCAACCCAATTGGGTCAACCACAAGGACCACTGGTGTACTTTTTGACTTACTAAGACGAAACGTGCATTTTGGGCATAACAACAAGGACTACACATGTTATTAACTTTAGTTTGAAGTTTATTTTGAAGTAGGGGTCGGATCTCTCTACATTCCACTTCTTCCATGTTTTGCTTTGTCGAGATTGGATATGTAGTTGTATTAGTATAACTCACTTATCATATGTGTGTGTAAATTTTATTGTGTGAAAATTATGTCTCTAACTAGTTTAGCATCTTGATAAGTTGTTTGTTTAGTGTTGCTTAACGTTAAAATCCTTCTTCTTTGAATAGACAGTACTACTCGTAGCATATTAGAGGGAAATGTGGTTTTAACACTTTGATAGGTTTAGTATCTTCAGTCATGTTTTCGTGTATTTTAGTTGTTTTGATTTTACGGTTTTTGCTAACAACATATTTTTAAGGTTGCTATTAATAACTGTAAATTTTATAATTTATGTTAAGATCACAAACCAATTCATATAATATCTCAAACATAAATACATTTCACTATTTTCATTAGTCATGTTAACGGAAAATACTAAACATGTTTCCAACTTTGTCTTAATATTAACACATTTCATGATGTTTTTAACAACAAACCTAAAAGTTGTTGGCATTTTCCTTGAATCTATACTCATATTTGTGGCCTTTGATGAAAAACATGTCCTAGTACATTTTTGTTTTGCATGAGCCTTGAACCTTAATACTAAATGGGGATCCATATATAATTATATACCTTAAACAATCACAGTGATTTAATCTAGCAACTGCAATAACATTGAATAGGTAAAGTTTTATTTTATGCTTTGCAACATACATTAATATTATAAGAGTTATTAAATTATACTGTAGTAATCTAGTATTGATTAAAGGGTCACCTTCACTACATTTTCCTTTCACCCCTATATAACTTACCCCTCTTTCGCCACTTGGTGCAACTTCATGTTCATCATAAGCTATCATTCTTAAATCCAATAGAGAAGAACATAAACATATAAATAAAGAGAAAGTTAACTAGCTAGCAATGGAGTTCCACCATGGATTCTTGGAAGAAGTATATAATTCAAGCTTTCCATTTGGATTAATCAAAGACATAAATGATGATCACTTTGATCAAAACACTCTCTTTTCTACCACAAGCAATTTTCTTAAAACTTCACCTCTTTCATTCACCTCTCAAAACTCTTGTTCCAATTTTGAAGACTTTACTACTCTACCATGCATTTTTGACCCACAAACCCTAAATTCATTTTCTCCATATGGCCACCATTTCATGAACCCTCTCATTGACCACACACCCGACATTAAGCTTGAATCACCACCATTAAATGATCAAGACTATTATAATGTGTTTTCAATGTTGGATGATGTACAAAACTGTCAATTTGTGCATGATATGAGCAATGTACCCAACCCTGGAATGCCCGGCCCACAAGGAGTTATAGGTGAACCCGAACTCCAGAGGCCGGGCAATTTTAACATTGGGAAGAATGGTAAAAACAGTAAAGTTGAAGGACAAACTTCAAAAAATTTAATGGCAGAGAGAAGAAGGAGAAAGAGGTTAAATGATAGACTTTCCATGCTTAGATCGGTTGTGCCAAAAATCAGCAAGGTATATAATTTTATTTGTGCAACTATATATTAGTAGTAACAAGTGTTTTATAGTTTAAAAGAACAGGGTTTTGATCAGTTAGAAAACCCCCTCTCTAAGCCCAGAGATACCTTGAAAGCAGCCTCTCTACCTTCGGGTAGAAGAAAGCATGTCTACATCTCACATACTCTATTACTTCGTAAAAGACCGGATTAGATACCGTTGATTTAAGTGTTTTAAAGTTTAGCTTCAGTTGTCTATATTGTATATACCATCCAAACTAGATGTGATACACGTCAATGAAAACACATAATTTATCATTAGTCGTTTTTATGAACATAGATAAAGCGTACCATAAGAATCCAAAATATGTACCTTTTACTTTTTGAACAAAATATGTGATAGATCTCTCTTTTTTTTATTTATCATTTATGCTTGTTTGTGTTCAATACAGTGGTATTGTAACGTGCATTTCTGGTATAGTAACATACCATTTGTGGTATTGTAACATGCACAAACATAATATAATGTGATTGTTTTTATATGTTTTTAAAGATGGATAGAACATCAATACTTGGAGACACAATAGACTACATGAAGGAGTTGATTGACAAAATTAAACATATGCAACAAGAAGAAAAAATGAGCTCCAATTCATTGATTCCAAAACCAAATGAAATATATATCAGAAACTCACCAAAGGTATCAACTAATCTCATTGAAATGTGTCGTTTAACTCGCATTATTATATTTTGTTAATATGATCATGTACTTGAACTATAGTTTGATGTGGAGAGGAGAAATGCAGATACTCGGGTTCAAGTACGTTGTACAGGTAAACCCGAGCTATTGATATCAACGATGACGACACTCGAAACGTTTGGTCTAGAGATTCATCAATGTGTTATAAGTTGCTTCAATGATTTTGCGATGCATGCTTCTTGTTCTGAGGTAACCTAGTTTTCCTTTGATTTTTTTTATCTCAGATTCTTTATAAACTACGTGTTGGTAGGCATATATATATTCTAAAGTTAGCTAAAAGTTTAGTTATGTTTTTATGCCAATAGTTCCACATGAGTTTTATGTTTAAGGCTTTAAGCTACTACACATGCCATATAGAGTATTATCATAGTGACACAAAAGATATACAGTCACTATTTCATTTGTGTCACAAGTTTTTTCTTGTTCCTAGCTTTAAGTTTTGCTTGAAAATGTATTATACTTTTTATTGTTTATACTGAATTTTTTTTTCTTATTGTGTATACTAAACTTTTAAATTTTGATCATTTTGTACTTAATTTTTTTTTCTTATTGTGACCATTTTACCCTTACATTTTTCAAATTTTAAAGGGTAAAATGGTCATTTTAAATAGCAGAATAGTTATAAAATACACACAATTATCGAAATTTGAAAGTTCAGTTTACAATAATAAAAGGTGGCAAATATGATACACTTTCAAGCAATATAATTAAGGGTTAATTACTTGAAAATGTATTATACTTGTTACTTTTTTTGTTATTGTGTGCAATCGAACTTTTTTTTTTCTTATTGGTGTATATGAACTTTTAAATTTTGACCTTTGTGTGAATTTATGACCATTTTGCCCTTATTTTTTCAAATTTCAAAGGGTAAAATGGTCATTTTACAAGGCTGAATAGTGGCAAAAATACACACAAATGTCTAAATTTGAAAGTTCAATACACAATAAGAGAAAAAAAAGTTCGATACACACAATGAACAAAAAGGACATATAAATACATATTCAAGTAATTAACTCAATATAAATTAACTCCAATAATAATACTAATACACATGAAAATTTATTTGTATACAGGAAATGGAGCATAGAGTAATTATAGATTCGGAGGATATAAAGCAAGCGTTATTTAGCAACGCAGGATACGGTGGAAAGTGTCTCTAATTAATCAAATGTTTATATAAATGTGATGCGACGGAAATGGCGTGTTTTCGTGCAGCATCCTACAGTTTCTTACGTGAAGCCGGCGGACGCTAATCTCTAACTTGTTTGCGAAAACGGTATGTCTTGTTTACTTAGTCTTAGTTAAAAGAAATAAATGTATGAAGCGAAAGTACCTATATCGTGTTTTGAAATATGTTTCACCCAAATGCAGGTAATCGAGAATGTATGAAGACATAATCATTGATTTTGTGTTTTGGATAATCCATCTTTTATATGGATGGAATGTATCATCAGTATACAAGTTGATTCAAGTGTTGAAACAAACAAGTTGACATTGGCATAACTTTCTGGCTCATACGTAGTACTTTTGGTAGCTGGCTAGATGCAATTTAAATTGGCAGATGAAGAACTAAATAAGCTCTATATATAATCTGAAATTAATCTCATGAATATCTGAATTGACATTGGCAGGTGGTGCTCGCGGTCCAAAGTTTCGGTCTTAATTAGCTCTAGTGAAGATCATAGTTTTTGTGAATGTTGTTTCGCGGAGATGTGTTTACGCTCGTTTTGTGTATAGATGATTTTGTTGTATAACTTTTTAACATGTAATTTGTCATTTATTCTTTTTTGTACTTATTTTTTCATTCATGAAAGAAATGCATGAATATAAAAGTGATAAACTGTAAATTCGTGTTAAGGTTACGTGTATAGGTACGTGTTCGATTTATATGATCGCGATATAGTTGTAGATGCAAAATTATGGAGTGATACTTCACATAAACAAATACCTCGGTTAAACCATGTACATCTAATTTCTCTAAACTCAAAGCGAACGTAAAAAAAACATGACATGCTGTAGGTTGATGTACAGGTATTGTTCTTTTACTCATTATTACGGGTCTGTTTGACAAGAGCTTTTATAGAGCTTTTTTAGAGCTATTAGATTTTTGTTCAAAAAATAAGCTTCTTCAAATTAAATAGATCTGTTTGGATATGTAGGCTACAAGCTTTTATTGCTAAGAAACAGCTCCAAAATACAGCATTCTAAACATAGATGAGCTGTTAAAAAGTTAAATTACCCATATACCCTTTATGCTTGTAAAAAATCACGTAGAAACCATCTTCCCACAACCCTATTTTGCTATCTTCAACAAACTAAAAACAAACACCACGTAACAAACCTAATTTCTTGTACGTCCTTCATTTTTTACATGCTCTAGATGCACTTGTTTTGCTTCTTCAATTTGTTACAGTACTATTATCCAAACATAAAATCCTATCTTGGATTGATGCATCAGTTATATTTTGGGTTAAAAGGAAAAACAATTGTTTTTATATGCATGTGCAAAAACTATTGTGTGTTCTGTTGGACCGGTTAATGTCTACCTGCCAAAATAAAGCCTGCAATATGTTTATTGTTTGGGCCTCAGGACAACAAACCAATAGATAGAAAACGTTGTTCAGTTTATTTAGAAAGATCCACTATTAGTTTTAGAAAAGGGTAAAACTTATACTTTTATTGAAACGGTGTAACCCCCCCAACAACCCCCCCTCACAAAGGCAACCGATTGATTCATATATAAGGAATAAATTTCTGCAGATGTAGCCAACGATTCAGGGAATCGTTCCAAGAAGAGAGAGCAGCGATTCGGGGAATCGTTCCAAAAGAAAAGGAGGGAGAACAACAATACTGGGAATTGTTTCCAAAAGAAGGGAGACCAATTGATTCAGGGAATCAATCAAAGAAAACTGCATACCGAGAGAGACAGATTCAGAAAAGAGAGAAAGGAAGGAAACGATTCAGGGAATCATTCGAAAAAATAGAAACCAATTGATTCAGGGAATCAATCAAGAGAAAACTGACAAGAAAAATTCGAAAGAAGAAGAGAGAGGAAGAACGCGAGATCTAAGCAGAAGCAGGTTTATTTGGGGATAGAGAAAAAGAAAGCACAGGAACAAAAGGATACCCAGGTTTTATACTTCCAATACTTTTCTATTAGAAGAATAAAATTAGAGAATTTTAGATTTGCATATTACTATTGTGGATTAGACAGAAAGTTTAGTTTGATTACGATTAGAATTATATTGGTTTTAGAAGAAAAACCAAATTGAAAGATATGACGGGAGACAAAAACGAAAGGGTCGTTTACAAAGAAATCACCACACAAACATATCAATGTCCAGTTTTAAACAACACAAACTACACACTATGGGCTTTAAGAATGAAGAAGATATTGATGGCAAACGGAGTATGGGACTTGATAGAAGGAACGAGTACATCAAAAGAAACTGATATAAAGAGGGACAGTTCTGCGTCGGCATATCTATTTCAAGGGTTACCAGAAGACTTGCTAATGCAAGTTGCGGGATGTGGAACAGCGAAAGAAATCTGGGACTCTCTAAAGTCCAGATTTATTGGCACAGAAGATGTCCAACAGGCACACTCGCAACAACTAAAATCAGAATTTGAGAGACTCGTGATGAAGGAAGATGAATCAATAGATTCATTCGCTGGGAAAATGATGGGAATTATTACAAAGGCTGCTACATGTGGATTAACGTTTGATGAACAAACGAAGGTTCGAAAGGTACTCAATGCTGTACCAGATAAATTTCTGCCAATAGTAGCAACCATTGAAATGATTGTAGACTTTAAAACCGTAAAACTGGAGGAGATCATTGGGAAACTTAAAACCTATGAGGAAAGGATTAAGATGAGAACAGGAAGCCGAGTAGATAATAGCGAGAAGTTGCTGTTCACACGCCATGGGAACTACAGGAATAATGAACGCAACAATATGAACGATAGACGAAGAAATGATAATCTGACACAAGGAAGAGACCAAGAAAGATTCGCAAGAGATAGTAAGAATGAAGATAGCTATGACACGAGGAAAAGAAATTCTGGTGAACAAAACTACCGAAGAGACACTAGAGAAGTAGAATGTTATAATTGTCATGAGTTTGGACACTATGCAAGAGACTGCCCAAAACCAAACCGTAGACGAGAAATATCAAACCTGGTGGAAGAAGACTTAGAACCAACATTACTGATGGTTACATCTCTAGAAGAAACCGATTGAAAGAGAGCAAAGATTAAATAGATTAAGGGGGAATATGTTGGAGTTTAATCTATTTAATCTCATAAAGGCTGCAAAAGAAGAAGAAGATTTTGGCATCGACATTAAGGGGGAACTGTTGGACCGGTTTAATGTCTACTGCCAAAATAAAGCCTGCAATATGTTTATGGTTTGGGCCAGCAGGCCAACAAACCCAATAGATAGAAAACGATGTCAGTTATTTAGAAAAGATACGACTATTAGTTTTAGAATAGGGTTATAACTTTTACTTTTATTGAAACGGTGTATCCCCTCACAAAGGCACCGATTGATTCATTATATATAGGATAGATTTCTGCAGATTGTATCAATCGAAACAATTCAATTCATATCAATACAAAGAAAGCAGATTAGAAACATATTACTTGTGTTCTTTTATTCTTTATCAGCAAGTTTTGATTCACATAGAACAACAGTTTAGGCGCCAAAAGTCATGACTAATATTTACATGTATAATTCATGCATGAATCACAAGTAAAGGTATATATGTAACCAAAGTTTCTTTTACATGAGTATCGTATATTCGTAGAAACTAGTTACACAAAAACAGGCCGTATAACATCATAAGATCGAAAAAATAAAAAAGATATCTTGTATGTTTCAGCACTGTATGTGTGGTGAATTCGTACGTGCTCTTTAGACAACGAAGCGATATCACAAGTAATTGCAGCTCTCAGAAAGCGTGGACTGAAGATCCTAGCTAAATGATTTGGTTAGCCAACTAGCCAAGGTCTCCATGACACGAAAACTGTAACAGCTCGTAATCTCGTACAGCTTCTTTAAGTAAACCTTGTGTTTGTGGGTGTCTTGATCATCACCCGAAAGAGAGGTTCTACAAAGTGGGCAGTTTGGATGGTCTTTTAGCCATGCTTCTACACACTCAACATGAAAACCATGTTTACATCTTTCTAGCATCGCGTATTTCTCTCCTAACGCCACGTCCGATAAGCACACGATGCAGTCCACTCGAGGGCTATCGATACGAACTTCCTTGATCGTTATGTTGGTGGTCTCTGGGTGGTCGTCACTATATAGTACCTTGTTTAACCATGCATGGATTGGTGTCCTTATAGAATCCACGAAACCCGCTATCATAATCATCATCATCATCATCTTGGATGAATCTTGCTGATCAATAGATTTTGTTTGTTAAAAA
>BQNB010000529.1:12194-168241 GCA_026074375.1 Tanacetum coccineum | reverse complement strand
CACTTCTAATAGTCTTTCTACTTCTAAAGTTTCTTCTCACTTCTAAACACTCCTTTTAACTTCTAATAAGTCTCCTCATCTTCGACATCTCTTCTCACTTCTAAATGTTCCTTTTCACTTCTAATAAGTCTTGTGTCGTCTAAACATTTCTTCTCTTTTAATAGTCTTGTTGCTATTAAAATTCCGATTTCGTTAGGTTGCTTGGGGTGGTTGTGATGTCATTGATTGAACTATGGATTTGTGTTGAGCATTACGGGTCCATTGTTGGGTAAGAACGAGCAGACAAAATTGGGTGAGTCCACAGCTTTGGGTTCTTAACCGTATCACTAGGTAATGTGCCTGTTATTTGATCGGTGATGGCTTTCAACACAGTGTCTATCTTGTTGGTCATCTCACCTTGTTGTCGTTTGAAATCGGCTTCAAACTTAGACAGTCTAGCATCTTGAGATGCCATGAATTTGGAAACTAGTCCTTCTATATTTGATTGATTGTTAAAATTTTGAGGACGGTTGTTGAAGGAATGGTTCAGGATCAAACCGTTGGATTGGAACCAGTTAGGTGGGTTTGAGAAATTGTTTTGGGAATTTTGGGGTTGTCTCCACCTAAGGTTTGGGTGAATTTTCCATGACGGATTATAGGTGTCACCAAGGTTGTTTTTCTCGAGCTTGAAAGTATACCACTTACCTCCCGCTTCATCGGTACACGAGGATGCGTATTCAACAAAGGTTTGTTCGGGGTCATCCATGCAATACTGAGTGTCGTGGGGACCACTACAGATTTCACATGGGGTAGTGACTTTATTTACTTGAGTAGGTTGTGTCAGAGCAAGATAAGCTTCCATAAAGCGTTGGACTTGATTTTCGAGCTTGATTAGACGGCGGTCGAATGTACTTGGGACATCTTGAGGCAATGCGATTGCCTTGACCGGCTTAGCGAAATCCCTTGGGTCATTCTAACTTTCATTGTCATAGAGGTCGAGGTCCTCTAATAATGCCCAGGATTCTTCGGCGTTGAGGTCACGAAGCTTACCACCAGCCGATTGGTCAATGGTTCGTCTTGTGACGGGATTGACATGGTAATAAAAAAATTGGACTTGGGGACTTTTTGGAGTAAGTCCTTGAAACGAGTCCATGCTTCGTATAAAGGTTCTTCATGATGTTGTTGGAACATCAGGATATCATTGCGGAGTTTTGCGATCCTTCCCGGTGGAAAGAATTAAGCAAGGAATCGGGTAGTAAGATCCTCCCATGTAGAGATGGATCCTGCAGGAAGACGTTCAATACAATTGCTAGCTTGATCGCGTAGGGAAAATTGAAATAAACACAGGCGCGTTCTTTCCCTATTTTCACCGTCAAGGTCAAGTGAGTCCACAAGTTTAAGGAAATCCTTGAGGTGTTGATTTGGATCCTCAGACCAAAGTCTGTGGAATAAGAGGTACTACGTTGTTCCCTACAGGGACCTCGATGGTATTCTTGTAGCCCTCGTGGCTAGGTTTGGAGTAATCTCCTAGAGTATAGATAGAATTCTCGTCTCCCATGGTGGTTGACGAGAATGGGTTACGAAACAGATAGCACAAAGAAAAGATGGACTACAAGAAAGTTAATATGCGGAATTAAATTCTCACTTAAAAGGATTCAAGTGAGTAGGACTAAGCTAAACTATGATCAGAACCTAACTATTCCCCGGCAGCGGCGCCAAAAACTTAATGCGGTCGTTGTAGGACTTCTACAAGAAGTTTTACAACTCCCTAGGCAGAGCACCTAATCGTTGTAGTAGTAGTATATGCAAGACTCGGGGGTTGTTGTCGTTCACTCGGGGAATAGGTTGGGAAGGCTTGATCACGGTCTATTAGAGTTCTAAGGGTTAAGAGAAGATTATTTTTATGTTTTTATATCTTATGGAAAGTAGGTAAATCATATAATTTGAGAGTGGTTTGGTTTAGCTATTAACTAAATATAAAGCTACGCTAATTGGTGATAACAATAAGATAAAAGATTATGCTTATTTAATCATGTATTACTCCCTAGATTGCTTCTCTTAATGTTGTTGCCTTGTCACCTTTGTGATGATCTATGTAACTATTTCCTAAGTCATGGACGAATTACACGAACCCGCTGTCTACTTAGTATTCCGCTAGAGCAACGCACACGTAAGATAGTATGAAGACTATTACATGGCCCCTAGGAGCTCACTAAGTGCATGTGAAATATATTAAGAGTGGATCAACCATATTAGGGGGCAAGATAGTATGAAGACTATTACCCGATGGTATCCTTTCTACACAATCATGTTTCCCTAGACATATCAACAGCAGTACAGACAAAAGCTGGTTTTCTAGAACCTAACATGCACATCCATCACAAGAAGAAACACTATTAAGATCTACATTCTAGGTTTCATACAATCATAAATAAACACAATAGAAGGTTTAGCCAAGCATATTAAAGATAAAGCAAGAACATAGATAGATCAAACAACACATAGACATATTGAATGAATAAATAAACCTTACTTGATTAAAACATGAGTTGGAGGAAGTACAATAGGGTTTTTAGGCCCTAAATTCATCCCTAACAGCTGCTAAACGAACTAGGATTCGTACCCTCTTTTTATTCTAAAGCTACACACTCAAAACCCTAAATTCAGGTTTGTATATATAGGAAAAACGCTATGACGGCGTCGTGTTTTAATCGTGACGCCGTCATGAAAGAGAATATTCAAGATAATAGGCTAGGTCGTATGCTTTGACACCGTCGTGGAATCATGTGAAACCGTCTTGATCTTTGTGGTGACGGCGTCACGTTGTATCTATGATGCCGTCTCCAGCCACTGTAGAGAAATTCTTGATCAATGTTGGTGTAGGTCCGTAGTCTTGTCCGTTTCTTCTCCAAATGAGCCCAAGTCACGTGTAATTCTTCCAAATGCCTTCCAAATGAGAAATACCTAAAAAGGAACTATTAAGTACCTAATTTGGGCATAAATGTACGATTTAGAGGGTTAAACGACCCCGAAAAAGTGTATAAAATGACACCTCATCAATTGGGATGGAAATGATGCAAATGTTTTGAAATGTTTCATTGCTGTGATTATGTGTTTTAATTGCGTATGGACATTACATGACTATTATATGACTATGTGTTACATGTTGGTATTGATTGGGATCGGATGAGTATACCTACTCAGTGTTATTTGTGGTATTGATTTGGAATTGATGAGTACGCCTACTCGGTGTTACTTATGATATTGATTGGGATCAGATGAGTACGCCTACTCAGTGTCAGTTATGGTACCATGGGATCGGAAGGGTACGCCTACCAGTGTGTGAATGTCTTGATTTGATTTTGGTGCATGCTAGCATAGGGTCATGATAGTTCATTATTGTCCTACCTTGTTTTGTTAATCACAGTGAAAACGAGTATATTTGTGTGTCTAAAACCTATGACTCTCACCAACATATTTGTTGACGTTTTAAGCATCATTTTCATGTGAGCATCTTAAGCAAAGTGAAGTTAGGAAGCTTGGCTAGTGAGACCATAGGCTTGCATGCGGAGTTTATCTCCTAGTTTTTGATTTCGTACTTTGAATGTTGATTGAATGTTTAGGGTTTGAGATATTTTGATTATGTCTTTGTATTGGCGTGACTCTTTTACCTCAATACAAGACCCCTTTTTCTTGTGTTAGGTATTGTCATGACACTTTGTGTCCATTTTTGTTTTGCTTAATGCATTATAGTTCTCTCTATTGTTGACACCATTGTGTTGTGATGATACCCATGACGTTACGCCTCGTGTTTCCGCCTTGGCAGGGTGTGACAAAAGCAACTCGAAACTAATGCCATGTGGTGTTACTTTGATGCCTTCCTAACTTCTGTAGAACCAAAGAACTTCAAACAAGCTATCCTTGAACCATCATGGATTGATGTTATGCTAGAATAACTTCATGAATTTGAAAGACTACAAGTTTGGGAATTGGTTCCGTGTCCAGATAAAGTCATGTTGATCAAACTAAAGTGGATTTACAAGGTCAAGACAGAGGAATTTGGCGGGGTACTCAAGAACAAGGCTAGATTAGTTGCTCAAGGATTTAGGCAAGAGGAGGGAATCGACTTTGAGGAATCATTTGCACCGGTTGCTAGAATAGATGCCATTCGTATCTTTATAGAAAATGCCGCCAACAAGAATATGATGATCTTCCTAATGGACGTCAAAACGGCTTTCTTAAATGGCAAGCTCAAAGAAGAGGTCTACGTTTCTCAACCAGAAGGATTTGTTGATCAGGACAACCCATCGCATGTGTACAAGCTCAAAAAGGCCCTTTACGGTCTCAAACAAGCACCACGTGCATGGTACGACATGTTGTCAAGTTTCCTCATTTCACAACATTTCTCCAAAGGTGCAGTCGATCCAACACTCTTCACAAGAAAAGCAAGAAACGACTTATTAATGGTACAAATTTATGTTGACGATATAATATTTGTATCAACTAATACTTCTATGTGTAATGAGTTTGCTAATCTTATGACCACTAAGTTTAAGATGTCGATGATAGGACAAATGTCATTCTTTTTAGGATTACAAATTTCTCAAAGTCCCAGAGGCATCTTCCTAAACCAATCAAAATATGCTTCTGAAATTAATAAAAAATATGGTTTGCTAACTAGTGATTTTGTAGACACACCTATGGTGGAAAAGAATAAGCTGGATGAAGCTCTACAGGGGACACCAGTTGATGCTACACTTTACCGTTGCATAATTGGATCCCTTATGTATCTGACATCCATTATACCTGGCCTTATTTATGTAGTCTGCTTATGTGCTTGGTATCAGGCAAAGCCTATCGAAAAGCACCTACATGCGGTTAAACGGATCTTTTGATACCTAAAGAGAACCATTAACATGGGTCTCTGGTACTTGAAGGATACCGGTATGTCTCTAACAACATATTCAAACGCAGATCACGCGGGGTGTCAGGACACTAGTCATAGTACATCAGGAAGCGCTTAATTCTTGGGTGATAAACTTGTTAGCTAGTCTTCCAAGAAGCAAAAGAGCACTGCGATCTCGATTACAGAGGCTGAATATATTGCCTTATCTGGGTGTTGTGCTCAAATCCTTTGGATTCAGTCACAGCTAAAAGACTATGGGTTTCAATTCAATAAGATTCCTCTGTACTGCGACAACAAAAGTGCTATTGCTCTATGCTACAACAACGTTCAACACTCGAGAGCCAAGCACATCGATGTACGCTACCATTTTATAAAGGAGCAAGTGGAGAATGGAATAGTGGAACTATACTTTGTTCAGACCAAATATCAACTGGTAGACATCTTCACCAAACCTTTGCCACAAAAAAGATTCAACTTCTTGATCGAAAAGCTTGGTATGCGAAGTATGTCTCCGGAAATGCTAAAATGTCTGACAGAGGAAGAGGATGAGTAATGGTGGTAACTCGCGGTATATCCTATGTATCATATGTATATAAGAAAATATAAAAACCCAAAAAGATTTTCACTTTATATAAATTATTCAAAAAAAAAGAAAATATAAAAATATAAAACCAGAAAACAAAATACAAAATTAAAAAATTAGAAAAATATAAAAATATGCATCTCTGACATGTCTTTTGAAAATTGATAACATTTACGGCCTTAGAAATGTCATTTAATAATGATACGAGGCTGTAAATGAAGTTCGAGCAGAAGTTCTAAAGACTTTCAAAACATGTCAATGGCTTGCTATTATTTCATATAGCAACCCGGTCATCATCTTAAAGGCAAGTATTTCATTAAAAAGAAAACTTGACCTCTCAATGGGAATTAAGTTTCTCGGGCATGGTCTACTTTATGACCATGCAAAGGCTTGTGTTTACTTTGCAACACAACCCGTGCTTCCTTCATACAAATTAATGTACGTGTCAGTGCATTTCTTTGTCAAAATAAGAGAAATCTTATTTTTATGGTTTTGATTTTCAAAATAAACTATAATCATCTTTCAGTTTCATCAAAAAATCATTTTCTAAGACAATTTGAAGCATCAAATAATGACTACAACTCTTTAAATAGAAAACGGGTCATTATTTGAAGGGGAGAACTTATCAAGTTATCTTCTTCAAAATTCATCAAGTGATAAAAGGAAAAAGGTTTTAAATAATAATGGATTATTATTTAAAGGGGATTTAATTAAATTTAACTCATTTTAGGCTTTATATGTTATGTGTTTATGCCTTTAGGGTCTTGATAGCAAATCTTAAGGCTTAGCTTAGTTTTATAAAACATTTAGGGACTATTAGTGCCAAAAGTGAAACATGGAAATACCTTAGGAATGTTATAATGGAAAAATGAAATAGATATATAAGCAGAGGGGGCATTTGTGTCAAAATCATAAAGATTTCAAACACAAACACCCCTAACGAGTCGTCATTTTTTATAACAAATCAAACACACCTCAAAAAATTTTCTTTCTCTCTTACAACTCGTCCCACTCAAGAACACCAAGAACTTGTCCTTTACAATCATCAAGGAAAACTAGAAATATGTTCATTATACCCTAACAAGCTTCGAATCAAAAGGAAT
Source organism: Tanacetum coccineum (assembly GCA_026074375.1). Classification (NCBI taxonomy): domain Eukaryota; kingdom Viridiplantae; phylum Streptophyta; class Magnoliopsida; order Asterales; family Asteraceae; genus Tanacetum; species Tanacetum coccineum. Next base: position 161,670 of record BQNB010000529.1, on the reverse strand, counting down.
TCATTTTATATCCACAATTTGGACCAAAAACCCTAAATCTTGATTTAGGATTCTTCAATATAAAATGTGTATAAATCACTAAATTGATTGAGGGGTTTTTGATCTATTAGGTGTATAGAACATGTGTCTAAAACAGTTTCTAATGATGTTAACATATGAATGTGTTTCGTATGATTCTTTGAGTCGAAAATTTAGGTTTAGGGTCAAAAACTTGAAAAAGTTAATGGGTTTGTGTTAAGAAGTGTTACAATGATCCTTGGTAAGTAATAGAGTGAGATTAAACAAGATTTAACATTAAAACTTGATTATCTTGGGTTTTAAGGGTTCTTTTGAGTCGAAAATTACATAACTTGATATTTTTTGTTAGAGTATGCTCATGTCATAATAAATAATTATATGGCTAGACACATGTGAGCCTATAGGGTCACACACATATACATTGAGGTACCATTTTATATATCGTATTTATTATATTTACGGTATATAAATAACCCACGTAACACGGGATAACTATCGGGCTTCTAATAACTAAGTATTGTACTTAGTTAATTGGACTTGGAAAACAAAAGAGGAGGCTCATATGAGCCATATAGGGGCTGGCCATTTATGGTCTTAAGGGACGGAATAAGATTGTTTGACCAATCAAATTAAATGTGATGATCTCCTAATTGATTCCTAAATTAATTTGATTACAACTTTCCAAATGACTCTCCCCTCCTCCCTCTTATAAATACACGACACAAACACACTCTTTCTATGGTTTTTGTGTTCTTGTTTTTCAATCACTTTGTATCTATTTTATTCAAGGTGAATTCCAAGGTTACGGGGTTAAGACTAGCATCTAATTGGTATACAAGGAAGTGTAGTGTGGATACATCATAGAGGTGATCTCCATTGATCACTTGGTTTCATTGGGTGTTTCGTGTTAAGGTGAAGGTCACCATTTGATTCTACCGATCACGCTACAAAGGTATTACTTTTCTTGTTTTAACTTTGATTGATCATATGACTCTATGGATCCGTTGATTGGTGATTTATCCGCTGCGTTTAATTATTAATAATATGTTATTTAATTGTCAAATCACCTACAGTGGTATCACGAGCCATCATATGATGTCATATGATCATCTTGTATGCGTAAAAATGGCTAAAAACGCGTGTTTTTGATGGATTCAAAAGGATAATTTTAAAACAGCCCCTAGGGCCTATTTTTTGAAATTAATTTGACCCATATAGGGTCTTATGATCTGTGATTTTTGATCCCATAGCCATTTGTTATGCATACTTTAATTGGTTTTGTTATCGGGTACGTGTAAAAGGGCCTAAATCGCGCGTTTTGGAACGATTCTTGAATCGGTTTTAAATCAGCCCTTTGGGCATTATTTTCTGAATTAATATGGTTATTATAAGGTCTTTAATACATTACTAAGTGATCCTTAAGCCATTGGTTACACGTACCAATCGGGGTTTTAATTCCAGTTAATTTATTTCTTCGATTCATTGGCTAACAATTTATTTCTTGTTAATTATTTTGTATCCATGGCAAACACATTCATGTTTGGCCATGGACTTAGCCAACACCTTGTTAATACATGATATTATGGTATTATTATGTTGTGTATGCAAAGCCGATGAAAACTTTGACCACTTGTGACTTGATTCGCTTGATATTGCATTTAATTTCAGTTTTGGGTTTTGCCATTGTTTCGGCTTCTTTTTGTATGGTTTTAATTTTTGGTGTAGCCATTGTTTGGGCACTTTACAGTAGTTAGATGATAGGATAAATTTACTTAATCATAAAATTATTGTAACCGATGTTTGGATTCGAATGGCGCAAAAGTTAAAGGCATAAAGTCAAATTCAGAGCTGCTAGAGTAACCTCCACTAAAAATGGATTTCTCGGAGTTCTATAAGGAGTTAGAGGCTGAATTTTTGGGAGCAAGTGAAAAACTCATGGGGATACAACTTCTTTAACTAGATCTCAGATTGGGGAAGATTCCTTCTAGGATTTCTAGGCCCGTCAAGTCAGCTGAAATTTTATGGCAGTTTTGGGCATCATGTTCATTAAGGGTTTCACTTGCTCATGATGGTTCTTGGAGCAAGTGGGAGCCCTCCTTGTGGTTGTGTGGTTAACCCTTAGTTGACTTCTTGGTTCTTGTGATGGCTCACGAGACCAAGCATAGGTTTTTTCATCGGTTGAGGCTTTGCATACTTATGGTTGTGTTTTGTTTGTTTGCTTTTATATATGTTTGGAATGTATATAACTTGCAAATGTTTTTCATAAAACTAAAAATAAAACACAAACAAATTTTAGAAACTAAATCTTTGATTTAGTTTAAAGTTTAAATATGATTTGAAACTAAACACTTGTTTTTATATAAATAACACTAAATAAATGTTATGATTGTTATTTAATTTATGTATTGTTCAAACTAATATTTATTCCACCTAGGTTATATATATTAGTCATGAAAATGAACAACTTGACACACATAAAAGATATAAAACAAGTATTAGACTTAAGTTAAAAATAACTTTTTAACTTGTGCTACGAAGGATGAATGCATGCTTCCTCGTACACACTTTTTGATCATGTTTTTATCAAAAATAATACCCGTCAAAATTTAAGTCATGTCGTCCAATTGGTTGAGAACACATGCATTTGCTCTTCACTTTGCATGAGACGTAGGTGAATTGTAACCCAAGGTGATTATTCTCTATGCATGAGACCTAGATATATTCTCACATGTTCTCGCATTGGATGACTTAATCGAGTTAAGCAAGTGAGACCTTGGCTCGAGGCAATGATGGGACTAAACATGCCAGCTTGACATTGTTTCTCCGAATACAAATGTCATGGGTCCCATATGGTCTAAGAATTGCACAAGTTTTTCAATTGGTGAACGTCACCTACCTATTGAATCTATCATTGCTAGCAGATCAACTGATGTGATGATGGAACCTCAATGAGGATCTTAGCCTTTTGTAAAATTAATTGTTTTATATAAACTTGGGTAGTTAGTTTTTAAAGGATTAATTATCGAAAATACTAAAATCTTTAACTTTATTTTGTAAATGGCCGCAACTCAAACCACTAACAACAACTCAATCAGGTCAATTCTAGAAAAAGAGAAGTTGAATGGTAGCAACTTTTTGGACTGGTATCGCAACCTGAGGATTGTCCTCAGGAATGAACAAAAGTTGCACCACCTGGAAGAGGCCTTCCCTGAAGCGCCTCCTGCCACTGCAACTATTGTTGTTTGCAACGCCTACACCCGTAAGGTCGCTGAACAACAAGAAGTAGCTTGTCTTATGCTGGTGAGCATGACCCCTCGAGATTCAAAAGAACTTGGAGGACCGCACCGCATGTGAGATCCTATAGGAACTAAAAACTATGTTCCAACAGCAGGCTGAGCAAGAACTGTTTGAAACTGTCAAATCATTTCATGCTTGCAAGTAAGAGGAAGGCCAATCTGTTAGCACCTATGTGCTTAAGATGAAAGCCTACTTGGATCAGATGGAGCGACTTGGCTATCCCATGCCTCTAGTCCTTGAGGTGAACTTGATTCTTACTTTACTCTCAAAGGATTATGACCAGTTCGTGCAAAATTATAACATGCACTGCATGGGAAAGACTATACCTGAACTACCTGCCATGCTAAAACTTGCAGAAAAGGGTATACCCAAGAAAACTCCTGCTGTCCTAACTATAAGGCAAGGTCAAATCCAGAAACCTAAATCGCAAGCACGAGGCAAGGGAAAGCAAAAATGCTAGGGAAAAAGCAAGTTGGCTTATGATCCCAATCACAAGATCCCCCCACCTGCTAAAAAGGAGCATCTTGCTAAAGACACTAAGTGTCACCACTGTCACAAAACTGGACACTGGAAGAGGAACTGTCCTTTATATTTGGCAGAGTTAAAGAAGAACAAATCCAGTACATCTGGCACATCAGGTATCTTCACTATAGAACTGTTCTCATTTCCTAAAAGTAATACATGGATTTATGACACTGGTTGTGGAACTCACATTTGTAATACAATCCAGGGGCTTAGAGGATATCGAAAGTTGAATAAAGGAGCTTTGGATCTGTATGTTGGCAATGGCCATAGTGCAGCTGTCTAATCCATATGGAGCTTTGAACTTATCCTCCCTAATGGAATGATTCTTGTATTAGACAACTGTCATTTTTCCCCTTCTATTACTAGAGGGATTGTTTCACTTTCATGTTTATGGGACAAAGGTTTTCATCATAAATTTATGGATAAGGTGCTATTTCAGTTTCTAAGGATAATATATTTTATTTTAATGCTTTTCCAAGTGATGGCATTTTTGAGATTGATATGCATAATCATATATCCAATGAACGTTCTATTTACACATGTAGCAACAAGAAAACCAAGCACAACTTGGATTCTACTTTTCTATGGCATTGTCGTCTTGGACATATAAACAAGAAACACATAGCGAAGCTGCAACACGATGGGCTTCTTGCGTCAATTGATGATGAGTCTTTTGACGTATGTGTATCTTGTATATCTGGCAAAATGGCAAGAAAGCCTTTCACCTTTGCAAGTGAAAGAGTTGATGATCTACTTGGAATCATACATAGTGATGTATGTAGACCATTTAGAACCACGTCTAAAGAAGGTGCTAACTACTATGTTACTTTTACTGATGACTTCAGTAGATATGGTTATGTTTACTTGATTAAACATAAACATGAAGTTTTTGAAATGTTCAAGACTTTTAAAAACGAAGTAGAAAATCAACTCGGAAAGACTATAAAAGCACTTTGATCGGATCGAGGAGGCGAGTATTTAAGTCAAGAGTTTTTAGATCATCTAAGGAGTCATGGGATCATCTCACAACTTACTCCTTCCTATACGCCACAACATAATGGTGTATCAGAAAGGAGAAATCAAACTTTACTTGATATGGTTTGATCCATGATGAGTCTAACTACTTTGCCAATGTCCTTTTGGGGCTATGCTCTAGAGTCTGTTGCACGCTTACTCAATATGGTTCCAACAAAGAAGGTTAATAAGACACCATACGAAATGTGGCACGGAAAAGTCCCGAATTTGTCTTACTTGAAGGTCTAGGGTTGTGAGGCCCTTGTCAAACGAGACACGCCAAACAAACTTGAGTCCAGATCTATCAAGTGCATCTTCGTAGGATACCCAAAGGAAACAATGGGTTACTACTTCTACTACCCACTTGAGAATAAATTTTTTGTTGCTCGGTATGCTGAGTTTTTTAAGACCAATCTCATAAAACAAGAAGCAAGTGGGAGCACTGTAGACTTTGATAAGATTCAAAGGGAAGATGCACAACCTTCTGAGAACACTAGCCAACATCAACATGAGGTCGAACACGACACTGTAGAACCTCAAACTGATGTAACTCCCGTTCGTAGATCCGTAAGGATACCTCAAGCACCTAAACAATATGGTTTCTATATTGATGTTGAGGAACATAAGTTAGGAGATCATGAGGAACCTCCTAACTATCGGGCTGCACTATCATATCCTGAATTCGAAAAGTGGCTTGAAGCTATGAACGCGAAAATGCAATCCATGAAAGACAACCAAGTTTGGAACTTAGTTGATCTTCCTCCTAACTGTAAGACTGTTGGGAGTAAATGGCTCTTCAAGAAGAAGACCGATATGGATGGAAATATACATACCTATAAAGCTCATCTTGTAGAAAAAGGTTTCACTCAAACCTACGGGGTTGACTATGAAGAAACCTTCTCGCCTGTTGCAGACATAAAAGCTATTAGGATTCTCATAGCCATAGTAGCGTATTATGACTATGAGATTTGGAAAATGGATGTCAAAACCACCTTCTTAAATGGTCGCCTAAATGAAGATGTTTATATGGTGCAACCTGAGGGGTTTGAGAATCCTAAGCATCCTAGAGGAGTATGCAAGCTTCAAATATCTATTTATAGACTTAAGCAAGCTTCTAGGAGCTGGAACAAGAGATTTGATGAGGAGATCAAAAGTATGGTTTCACTCAAAATCCCGATGAACCATGTGTATATAAAAGAGCTAGTGGAAGTATTATTGTCTTCCTAATCTTATATGTCGATGACATATTACTCATGGGAAACAACATTCGAATGCTACAAGATGTAAAATCCTGGCTTGGAAAATGTTTCGCTATGAAAGACTTAGGTGAGGCGGCATACATTCTAGGAATCAAGATCTATCGAGATAGATCAAGTTAATTGATCGGTTTAAGTCAAAATGCATACATTGACAAAATCTTGAAACGACTCAAAATGGATACTTCAAAACGTGGAACTATTCCAATGCAACCAAATGTAGACTTGAGTAAATCTTAAGGTCCCTCCACATCGGCTGAGGTGAAGTGAATGAAAGGAATACCTTATTCTTCGGATGTGGGTTCTATCATGTATGTTGTGAGGTGTACTAGACCTGATGTAGCGCTCTCTCAAAACCTAATGAGTAGATACCAACAGAATCCAGGCGAAAGTCACTGGACTGCTGTAAAGAACATACTGAAGTATCTCAGAAATACTAAAGATATGTTTCTAGTTTATGGTGGTGATTCCACAACTGAACTTGTTTTACTTGCTAAACTAACGCTAGTTGGGAGACTGATCGGGATGACCTTTGATCTTAGATGGGGTTTGTCTTTGTAATGAACGGAGGCGCTGTTGATTGGAAAAGTTCTAAGCAAAGCACTACCGCGATGTCTTTTATGAAAGCTGAATACATAGCTGCTGCTGAAGCTGCAATGGAAGCTATTTGGATACGTAAATTCATTTCTGGGCTTGGCGTTATCCCCAGCATTGATAAACCTATGGATATGTACTGTGAAAACACAGGTGCCATTACCATGGCCGATGAACTTGGTGTTCAAAAGGGTGCCAAACATTTTCGATGAAAATATCACTTTATTCGAGAAGGAATTTAAAAAGGTGATATACGTATTCTCAAAGTTCATACAGATAACAACTTAGCTGATTCGTTTACAAAACCAATGCCTTGTACCAAACATGTTGAGCATGCTAGGAGCATTGGACTTAGACCAGTTGGTAGTTTCATGTAGATCTGTTTATTTTAGTATTTGAATAATTAGGATGTAAAACAGTTTTATTTCATAATGAATTGATATACTTAGTGTGATCGTTTTCATTCTATAATTACTGTGTCCTATATTAGCATGTTTAATATCCATGAATAATTTATTTATTCTAAATTATCCATTGTCAGTAATGATACGGGAGCATCATTGAATTAAGGCAAATGTGAGTGTTTTGATAATATTCATATAGTATGAATATTAAAGGATGATACCGCCGAACTCATATGTTATTCATTGGATGAACATTGGACTGACCCAACCCATGAGTATTCACTACATAGATCAGCGTCAATAGTAAATCTCGCAAGTGGTTATGTCTCTCATCCTCAGACTTGAGATTCAAGTAGGTTTTGTGTGTGTGGAATGTCAATCTAAGATATGGTTCAACACTAACCTGTTGAAGGCTGCTATAAAGGCCATTTTCAGGAGGGATGTGAAACACATAATAGACACGTGTAGTCAAAATAGGATATTTTACTCCACATGTTATGGAGAAAGATACTAATAGGCCCCTTGATGATTTGAACAGATGTATGTGTGACTGCATCCAAATGTAATTAGGGTGATACTTGATTAATTTGGTAATCTAGTTCAATGTCTATATCGAGAAACAGAATGTTAAACATTAGAATGACTTATGATCTGTGTCTTATGTTTAACAGAGTGTCTATAACAAAAGGATGATTGATATCTAAACCATTTAAGATAATGTGTTAAAGAAACTCTCCTTATATGTTTCTGGGGGCATTGGCGTATTGTTAGACGCTAACCTTTACTTGTATAATTACTTGATTATTATGACGTGCGCAAGTGGGAGCTGTTGGAGTATGCTTGTGTCATAATAAATAATTATATGGCTAGACACATGTAAGCCTATGGGGTCACACACATATACACTGAGGTACCATTTTATATATTATATTTATTGTATTTACGGTATATAAATAACCCAAGAACATGGGATAACTATCGAGCTTCTAATAACTAAATATTTAGTTAATTAGACTTGGAAAACAAAAGAGGAGGCCCATATGAGCCATATAGGGGCCGTCCATTTATGGTCTTAAGGGAGGGGATAAGATTGTTTGACCAAACAAATTAAATGTGATGATCTCCTAATTGATTCCCAAATTAATTTGATTACAACTTTCCAAATGACTCTCCCCTCCTCCCTCTTATAAATACACGACATAAACACACTCTTTCTATGGTTTTTGTGTTCTTGTTTTTCAATCACTTTGTATCTATTTTATTCAAGGTGAATTCCAAGGTTACGGGGTTAAGACTAGCATCTAATTGGTATACAAGGAAGTGTAATGTGGATACATCATAGAGGTGATCTCCATTGATCACATGGTTTCATTGGAAGTGTCGTGTTAAGGTGAAGGTCATCATTTGATTCTACCGATCACGCTACAAAGGTATTACTTTTCTTGTATTAACTTTGATTGATCATATAGCTCTATGGATCTGTTGTTTGGTGATTTATCCGCTGCGTTTAATTATTAATAATATGTTATTTAATTGTTAAATCACCTAAATTTTTGTGGTTAATTCGTGTTATAAAAGGGTCATATGATGTTTATGGTTGCTAAGGATCACGTTGAGAATGATTTTGATGCTTAAATGTGAAGTTTGTGGATTTTCAAAAATAAGCTTAGGCGAATTATACTTGTACTAGGCGAAGTAGACATATAATGTACTAGTGAATTATACCATCACCTTAGGCGAATTATACCATCGCCTTAGGCGAATTATACAACAATTGCATTAGGCGAATTATGCAAGTAAGCTTAGGCGAATTATACAACAATTGAATTAGGTGAATTATTCAAATAAGCTTAGGCGAATTATACAACAATTGCATTAGGTGAATTATGCAAACAAGCTTAGGCGAATTATACATCAATTGTATTAGGTAAATTATGCAAATAAGCTTAGGCGAAGTATACATCAATGTCACTAGGAAAATTATACCTTAAATTTTTTCACTAGTTGATTTATTTAGGGAAATTGTTTCTTTGTAATCAATCTAGCTACTTAGTTGACTATCAATCCATATTGATACACTGATTGTTGTTAATTTTACTTATGCTATAATTCAAAACCTAATAAACCGTGCCTGATCACTAGTCATAATTCCCTTCATGCATCTAAAATCAATCAACATGAACCAATATGTCACTCAGTAAAATACATATCTGTTTGTTTATGTATAAACTGTATTTGGCAAATCTTAGCAGAACCATAAGTACTACTTCCGCTCAACAAGTTGCTCTTGACAATGCTTTGGTACCTCTTGAGAAACGAGTCAAGATCGGCAAGTGAAATATGAGAATTGATCCATCAAAGACTCAGAAAGAACCCACATATCAAGTTGTTTTAGATGCTCTTGCTCTTACTACCTGCTATCCCACTTTCCTCATCACTACAGATGTTCCAGAGATTTATATGCAATAGTTTTGGTTCACCATCAACAAGAAAGACTCTACCACTTACCGGTTCAAGATTGATAAGAAAAGTTACAAAATTGATATGGAAGTATTCAGAGAAATCTTCCAGGTCTGTCTTAAACTTCCGCATCAAGAATTTGATGCACTTCCCTCAGATGAAGAAATTGTCTCCTTTATCAAAGAACTTGGACATAAAGGAGACGTTAAATCTATCACTAAAGTGGTTGTTGATCACATGTACCAACCTTGGAGAACCTTTGCTGCAATCATCAACAAGTGCTTATCTGGGAAAATTACAGGTCTTGACAAGCTCCAACTTTCAAGAGCTTAAATTCTATGGGGAATGTTCTATAAGAAGAATGTTGACTTTGTCGAACTACTTTGGGAAGACTTCACATTCTAAATAGAGAACAGAGACCACAAGAAGCAAGAAAAGATGTACTATCCCAGATTTACAAAAGCTATCATTCATCATTTCATCACCAAAGACAAGTCAATTTCGATAAGGAACAGAATGTTTATGCATACTGCTCGGGATGACAGCATTTTGGGTACCATGAGATTTGTCTCCAAGTTTGAGGATTTCCAAATATATGGACCAGTACTTATTAACAAGATGACTAATCAGTAGATTCGGGACTTTGATGCCTACAAGACTTATCTTGCATATGCCACTGGTGCAGCATCACCCAAGATGAAAAGGAAACACAAGAAACCTACTTCTCCTTAGAAGAAGAGAACTCTTGTCACCATAGAGGAAGAAGAACCTAAACCTGCTAAGAAAGTTATATCTTCCAAGAAACCTTCTACTAAAAGACAGTCTGCTGGTGTTCGAACCCGAGATACTCCTGGTGTGTCTGTGTCAAAGAAGAAGACACCATCAAAGGCTAAAAGAAGCAAAGGAATTGATTTGTTATCTGAAGCTGCCTTATTAGAGGAGGCTCAGGTGAAGAAAGTTCTTAGAAGAAGTCATCATGAAACATTGATCCATCAAGCAGGTGGCTCAGGTGATGGAATTGGTTCTATACCAGGGGTTCTTGATGAGTCTAAAGGCAAGTCTGTTAAAACACATGAAGGAGCTGGTTTAAAACCAGGGGTTCCTGATGTGTCTACAGTTGATTGTTCTGAAAGCGAAAACAAATCTTAGGGTGATAGTGGTGATGAAGCAAATGAACAAGGTGATGAAGAAGATGTCCTTGAAAGTGATGATGACCAGGAAGAAGCTGATGATGAACGAACAGAGTCTGATAATCCAAGAATAAGTGATGAAGAAGAAGAAACACAAGATGATGAGTGCGTACATACTCCTAAAGACTATGTACCTACTAATGATGAATCAAAGAATGTTGATGAAGAAGAGTATGAAAGGATCAATGAAGAACTATATGGTGATGTCAACATTAGTTTGACAGATGTTGAGCCTGCTGACAAAGAGAAAGATGATGAAGAGATGACTGTTGTTGGTCACGTAAATGTTAATCAAGAAGGTGCAGGTAATCAAGTCAAGGATGATGCTCATGCAACACAGAAGATTGAAGTCCCAATACCAAGTTCTTCTATCGCATCTGACTATGCTGCTAAATATCTCAACTTTGATAACATTCCCTTGATTGAGACAGAAGTTGTCTCTATGTTGGATATTAATGTTCAATATGAAGTTCTACGTACCTCACCTCTTCTCACCATACCAGTGTTTGTAATCCTCGAACATACTGCTGTTAATCCACCTGAAATAGTCACAATTGCTTTGTCAACAACTATTTCTTCTCTTCTGAATTCACTCTTTCCTCACCTTCAACAATTAACACCAATCCCTACACCAACAACAAAAGAAGCTACAACTTCAACCACTGATGTTCCTGACTCCGAAACCCTTACTGCTCTCCATCAAAGAATTACTGATTTGGAAAAGGAAGTCAAAGAGCTCAAGATTGTTGATCACTCTGCAGCACTCCTTTCAACCATCAAATCTGAAGTTCCAAATGCAGCCAAAGAGTAACTTGGAACAAGTTTGGATGATGCTCTCTATAAGAAACACGATGCTAATATCATTAAGGAACACTCTGTTCTAGCTGAAATTGTAAAGAGACTCAGACAGTAATATGTAGAAAAATCAAGATGGAGCATGCAAGAAAGCAGCAATTTCCTAAAGAAACTATCACCTCATCTGATACTACCGCACTTGAAGAATTTGATCAGAAAACAACCTTGTTTCAAACAATAACGAACTCCAAGTCATTCAACAGAAGTCCTAAACAAAGAGCTCTATATCATGCTCTCATGGAGTCAATCCTTGAGGATGAAGATGCTATGGACAAAGGAGTTGCTGATAAATTGAAGAAAAGGAAACAAGATGATGCTGATAAAGACGAAGGCCCTTCCGCTAGATCAGACTGAGGGTTAAAGAGACAGAAAACAAGCAAAGACACTGAACCATCTAAGAAGGCCAAGTCAACTGAATCTTCCAAAGGCACTTCCAAATCTCAACCAAAATCTTTTGGCAAGTCGGCAGAAGCAGAGGAGACAGTGTTTGAGGCTGGAGATACTCAAGGGCCACAGAATCAAGGACAAGACATAGGTAATACTGATGATCAACCCAATGTCAAGGCTGCTCCAAAGCATGACTGGTTCAAGAAACCTGAAAGGCCTCTGACTCTTAATTCGGATTGGAATGTTAGAAAAATAGTTGACTTTAGACCACCTCAAACCTGGATCAGCAAAATTGATCAAGCAGAAAAACCTCCTCTTTCTTTCGACGAGCTTATGAGCACTCCTATCAACTTCTCAGCATATGTCATGAACCATCTTAAGATTGATAATCTGACACAAGATCACCTTGTTGGACCAGTTTTTAATCTTCTCAAAGGGACATGCAAAAGTTGTGTGGAACTCGAGTATAACATTGAAGAAAGTTATAAATCTATAATTGATCGACTGGACTGGAATAACCCTGAAGGAAAGGAATATTCGTTTGACCTTAGCAATCCACTATCGTTGATTATGGAACAAGGTCGTCACTTTATTCATGTTGACTACTTCATTAACAATGATCTTGAGTATCTGAGGGGTGGAAGCTTAAGCAAGAAATATACGACTTCCACAACAAAAACAAAGGCTATTAAGTATGATATTCCAGGCATTGAAGACATGGTTCCATCGTTATAGAGTCCGATAAAGGTAGCCCATGATAGGCATGTTGTCTGGGGAACTTCATACTAGGGTCCTAAATGACAATGATTCTATGGATTCGCAAGCAACAGGGTGTCCAAACATGAAGTGTACTCTATGAAAAGAATTATTAAAGTAACCAAAGTAAAAGTTATGAAGTAGTATGATTACGGTTATCTGGAGGAGATTGAAGTTCGAAGAGAAGATCAGCAACTATACAAGTTTAAGGAAGGTGACTTTCCAAGACTTCACCTGCATGATATTGAAGACATGCTGCTTCTCTTGGTTCAAAAGAAACTCTCCAATCTTGAAAGAGATGTCATTTTTGACTTGGTTGTTGCATTACGGATGTTTACCAGACGCATTTTCATCCTTAAACGTGTGAAAGACCTTCAACTGGGAGTCAAAAGCTACCAGAAGAAGCTCAATATCACTAAGCCAAAGACATTCAGGTCTGACATCTCCAACAGAATTTCATACACTGCATACAACAATCCTCAAGGAATTATCTATCAAGAAAAGTACAAGTGAAACAGGTTGATGCTCACGGATGAACTATACAAGTTTAGTGACAGGACGCTCACATCTGTTAGAATTGTTCTTCATGATATTGCTTCAAACCTGCGGATGGATTACTTGCCGAAGAAAAGATGGAGTAGTTTAGACAAAAAGAGGTCTCGCATCATGATCAAGGCTATCGATTAGTTGCTGCTAGAGAGAAGGTTAATAGGGAGCATGGAAAAGTTCATTGGTGGGAGAGATTACGAGGAAGCCCTCAGACTGCTTGAACGAACAATATGACTTTGTCATATTTTGTCCTACTCCATTTCAGGTCACTCTCTTATAATTATAAAACTTGTGAATATGTAAATAAGTAGTGTAGACAATTAAAATAGGCATATATAGTGTTTGAGTACGAATTTTCAAGAATTTCTTAGTAAATTCAAAATTTCTTTCAAATTAACGTACTCAAACACCATATAATTCCCTCATAATTTTAGGGGGAGCATCAAATTGTTCCCAATAATAAGCTTGATATATAATCAAAACATTTTTCTCCCCAAATAATTTTCATACATATTTGAATCAATTGATATCCAAAATATCAAGAGATTTGACATTTTTGATAAGGGGAGAAAATGTGATTAAAATATATATAACTTGTAAAATGTGTTCTGAATGACTCATGTGTGAACTCCTTCCTCGTATGTGCTAAACATTTTCGGTTATCGATGCACATATGTAGGGGAGATTTTCAAAAATGTAAAACCATCGAGGTACTAAATGTTTTGATTTATATCAAATTACCTTGATTGATGTTTTCAAATGGTTTTAAGGCTGTGAACAATACCAAAAGATCGACCATGTATTTAATAAATTAGAGTTATAAGGTGGTTAGGTATAGGTATTCGTTCCCACAATCTAGCCAGAACCAGAGGGATCTACCCAGGGACATTCCATTAGTTAGAATAGAAGTCCTTAGGTATGATAAAAAGGAGAAAAAGTAAGAAAAATGGGGAAATGCAGACTAAGACCGAGCTGACACTGGAACAAACCCAACAAGGTGTTAGTGATGAAGTCTTGGTAAGCATTAAAGGGGTGGAAGAATGAAAAATAAAAGTTAAGATAAAAGGTGAAAATAAAAAAAGCCCTCCTTACACTTAGGCATAAACCGGGTCAATATATATGCTATTAGAAACACTAAGCTATTGTCTGGTATTGAAGATAGTCATCATGGACCCAGTGATGCGATGCACAACCCTCCTTAGCCACTCAAGGTCTCTCAAAAGACTCTTGTTTCATTTCTCACGGAGATTACACACATTTATGTTAACTTTTTCACTCCGAGTTAGTTGGTATTGAAAAGGTGGCAGTTAGCTCCAGCCTCCGATTACTAAAACTAAATGTGTACTATTGACTCTAGAGCCAAAAGAGATCATCCATAAATCTCACTAGGATACTATTCAAATATATTTGTTGCTCACACATTGTGAAAACAAGTAATAACTTAAGAGTCTTACGCAGTATCCTTGTGATATTTCCAGAACATCAGAGTGATACTAAAGTATTCACAATGACAATGGCAATCCTTCCAGAACCAACATCAAACAAGCTATATGGTAGGTGACTTGTGAGATCCTATATGGATTAAACTTGTGACATTGGATATCGATTCGTTCCAGACTATGAATTGACGATTGACGAATTTTGAAATGCTTAAAACTCTCGATGTGTCACAAAATAACTTTAGCAAGTGACACGTCGATTGATTTTCAAATCAATTTTTTATTCAATTGGTGAGACTTTGTCTTACTGGTTCACTCATACCATGTTGTCTACTTTGAGACGCACTAGTAATGAGAACGGCTAGTGCAGCTGCGAAACCCTGTCAAGGAGATTCTTTGGAATTCTACCTGAGCATAGGCAGTAATTATACTGATTAACGGGGAACTGTGGTTATTGCAACCATATTCGACGAAAGTGAACAAAGACTCTTTCGTCCATATATGTTGTTTATCACTAACCTATTTATACAGGTAATCCCGATGGTAGTCGCAGCTGATTCAAGACAAGTCAAGATTCATAGCCACATGCTCATACTCAACCGACATATGTTAAAGTTAAAGAACTTCAAGAAAGATGCCTTATTCAAGATTTCAAGTTAAAGAACAGCATGTCGGTCTGAAGATCACAAGTACATAAGACGGAAAAAGATCACAAGATGATGATAAGAGATTATGCCTGGTTGATGATCTCAAGAAGCTAAAGATCACATACAAGTCAAAGCTAAAGGAACAAGCTCAAGCCTAAAGTATAAAGAATACTACACATATCACAAGTTGAAAGATAAAGATTCAAGACCTCGAGCAAAGATGAAGACAGTCTTAGAATGCTAGGCTTAAGAATTTTGTAAAAGAATATGACCTCCCTTAGGGGGAGATTGTTAGGAATCGAGAAAAGACTCGGTCACACCTAAAATACGTAGCTCATATGTCTTAGTTACTTTCTGGAACCTTAAATAGGTATAAAGGCCTAAGGCCCATGGAAAGCCCATAATAGAGTCCATGGCCAGCCACATCATAGTATAAGTACCCTCTCCATAGCTTAGAGAGGGTTTTGGTTGTTCACTTTCTCATTTTATTCAAACTAATATTATCTCTTCCTTTCTCTCTTTAAAAGGGTTCATCCTTCTACTTTCTCTCTCTAGTTCTTTGTCATTTAATTGTGAGTTTAGATATTACATGTATTCTAGATAGATGATGGTAATAAATTGATTGGAGTGTGATACTATGGATGATGAATAGGTGATGCATATGTTGGTGTGAATTGTTGAGACAATTGTGTTTGTTGAGGAATTGATTGTTGTGGATACTAAGAAAGATTGTACAGTGTTATAGAGTGAGCAACCAATGCAATTTGATTTGGACTTCATTAGCATGGCGTTCATGTTGGCTAAGATAAGCATACAACTGATCATAGTTGGTAGTATACAAACTCTTTGCTAATTTGACATATGTGACAAACTTACTCCGTTCTGGTGGTAGAGCATTCATAAAACTTTGTGTTGATTTGGACTTGCTGCATTGTAATACTAATAGTGTGCATGTCATTGATGAGTTGAGAAAATCTCCAGTAATACTCATACAATGTTTCACCCAGGACGAAAGTAAATATATCAAACACATTATACAATTTGCAATCACGTTCTTGATATGATAATTCAGTGCCTTTTATGAGTAGCTTAACTCTATCCCAGATATCCTTAGCCGCTATTGATGGTTGACAAGAGAATACACATCTGGTGGAAGGCCGTGAAGAATGATATTTTTGGCATGAACATCATAATCATCTTAAAGTTGTTCTGCTTCAGTGAGTTCTGAGTATTTCTTAGGTCTAGTCTCACCATCTACTTCAATGGTTGGATAAACAAGTAAACCGTTATCAACTAAATCGAGCATCATTCTATCGTGTTTCTTTCCTTTGATGTATAACCTCATACGACTTGCCCATGAATCGTACATTTCCTTATCAAGCATAGGAGGACAGTTCTCAGCCCCAACAACAATCATGGATTCTACTAAAGTAGTCATTTTCAATTGATTTGTGAAAAGTGAAAAGATAACTTCTTGATTGTTTAGTAATAGAGGTTGTTGTGTTAAAGTGATGTTTGTTGAAAGTGATTTTAGAATGAGTATTCCACAAGATTTTACAAGTCTTGATAAAACCGAGAAAATAGTTGAATATTTTGCGGGATTTTACAAATCAAAGAGGAAACCGTGAAATAATGATCCTTGTTAATTAAAATTTTCAAAATCGGTTAACTTTAGGAAATGGCAATATTGGTGAATTGACATATGGCAATTTTGGTGAAATGTATATGTCAATTCCGATGAATTGAAATTTTGGCTATTTCGGTTAAATGGAGATGGAAATTTCGGTTACAAGTTAATTAGCAATATTGGTTGATGTTATGTGTTAATTCCAGTTCACTTAGAAATGGAAATATTGGTGGAGCTCAATTGTCAACTTTAGTGAAACTCAAGTGTCAATTCCTATACCAAGGTAATGGCAATATCGGTTGAAACTAAGGTGTCAAAACCGGTGAACGAGGAATAGCAATATCGGTGAACTTAGAATTGGCAATACCGGTGCACTTAATACTGTCAATATCGGTGAAAGCAATATGGCAATATTGGTCCACTTAGTGTCAATATAAGTGAACACTAAAATGGCAATATCGGTCCACTTAATATTGTCAATATCGGTGAAAGCAACACTGTCAATACCATGAACATGAAAGTGTCAATACCGTTGTCTTCAACGTCAATATCGGTGCCTTCAAAATATCCGGAAAACCAACTTTTTAATTCACTAAAAAACATACTTTTTGACGATTTTGATAAAAACCTTTGGTACAACTAATTATTACTAAGCTATTAGAACCATAAAAACACAAACTTGATGAAATCCAAACACCTGAATTTGGTCACTTTTGATTCGAGCCTAAGTATACCAAAACGCACCCTTTTGATCCAAAAACGCACACAAAAACACTCACAATCACCCTATGGAGACTAATACCAATTGTAAAATACTAGTAATCTTAACACTAATACACAACAAGAAGAATTCTAGAGAGAGAAAGAGTGGTTGGACACTTAGAGAGAGAAAGGATAGAATAACATAGAAAATGAGAGTGTAACAAGTGAACCAACACACTCTTCAAGCTATGGAGAGGGTATATATGCGTCTTGGGTGGCCGGCCTTCATGGGTTTACCATGGACTTGGCTCGGTTAGCTTACTAAGCTTCTAAATATTATCTATGAGCTACTTAACGACTATTATTAGAAGTGACCGAGTCTTTTCTTGATTTCTAACAAACTTTTTCTTATCAAATGATTTTAAGAAAACACATGATTAATTATAAGCTAGTTATATTAGTCATGTAAGACAAAATAGGATTAACTATAAGTGGAAACAATCTTTCTAAATCTTCCCAAATCTAGAAAATCTTTTCTTATTTATGTTCAGAAATATTTTCCTTCTAGAAGAATCTAATAAATCAGATTTTTAAGTACATAAGAATATTTTGTTAAGATTTGGGGTTAATCACAAAAAGACAAAATTTGTCCCAGCTGCAACTCATGGATCCAGCAAAACCAAAGGACGGATCCAGGTAATGGTGGATCCCTAGATCCGTGCGACCAGCTGGTTGGGACAGATTTTGAATTTCAAATGTTGCCTATAAATATCAACCTTAAGTCTTTATTTTAGACAATTCTTCACAAATATTTTTCTCTCTAGCTTTTTCTATTTTTGTATTCTTTGATCATTATACTTGTTTCATACTCCATTACAAGTGGTCAACTCATTCCACTCTTTAGTAAAGAACACTAACAAACACGTGAAGCTTCAAGTGTTAATAGTTTAGTTGTGTCATCACGATTGTGATAATCATTCATCTTGTATCTCTTGTGTTGTGTGTTGTGTTTATCATATGTGTATGATAGGTTAGTATTTAGGCCTTAAAATACTTAGTGTGTTATATTGGTTCTATCTCGAAGTAGAACTTGATATATAGCTTAGTACCGGAAAAATTATAAGCAACGTGTACGGTTTCTCCGCCTAAAGGGAGCTTGTTGACATAGTGAAGAAAACTCTCAAGTTGGGTACTTGAGGAGTGGAGTAGGGTGAAGAAGAGCTTCGTAGCCAAACCACTATAAATCATTGTGTCATCGGTTTGATCATTCTTAGCTTTACCTGTTTATACTTCATACTTACTTATTTGTTTATTACATCACTATCATATACACTTGTGTATATCTCTTAAATTCACATAAGTCGACAATCTAAATTTTATTTTTAAAATAGTAAAAACTATTCAACCCCCTTTTAGTTTCCATGAACAAGGTTTCATGCAACCGTAAGCAAACACAATTAAATTTAACCTAACATGTTAATACTGAGAAAAGAAAAATAATCAATCAAACAATCGAAAGACATCATATTGAATGATTAAGAATCAAATACTTAACTCAATGATACATGTGACTTGTGGAAGTAACAAGGGCGAGAAAAGCCCTAAAATTCGTCTAAGTATCAGCTCCCAAAATCTCTCTAAGTTTCCATAATAATTTATAAAAATAATGCAAGAATATATATAGAAAACAGCTTGTGACAACGTCAGGTTATGCTCGCGACGTCGTCACTTCGTCGACTCCGGATTAGGGTTTTCTCCACCACCTCATTTTGACGCTGTCACAATTGGTTGTGACGCTATTGCTTGGACATCTTGACATAGTCAGCTAGGCCGTCGAGATTTATTGAGCCGTCAGAATCACATTTATTTTACCAATTTCTAGGCACTTTTGGTGAAGGCGTAAAAAAGGTGGTCATGAAGCTGAAAAGTGTATTTTGCTTTGTTTCTTCTCTAAATCGAGCTCAAGTGATGAGTATTCCATCAAAGTGCTTCCCAAATGGCTACAACACAAAAAGAAAGGATTTAGTGTAATAAACGAGCATATTTACATAATTTTAAAGGTTAAATGAGCCTGACACCTCATTAAATATCCTTACAATTAGAATTTGTTTGCCCTCAATTAAACAAAACATGCAGCAGAAGAAGAAAAACCTTACATCTGTTTTCCATGAGCAGTTGATGACATTAAATAATGTCTAATTATTAGCATCATTTATCCCGTCTATATTGCTCGTTTTATATTATTTTATATAATATTTAATACTTAATTTCTTATCTTTATGAATCTCAATTATTATCGAGAAATTGGTAAAAAATAGAGAAAAGAACGTGTTTTGCAGCATAGACGAAGAAGTTCAAGATAGTTTACTAAACCTGACATCAATACGTCGTATCATTCTAGATAGACGAATTCAAGACCATTGCCTGATCTTTAAAGAATACGCCGTATCCAAATCAGCAGATATGCCGTATATGAAACTTTGGTCAACTTTCAGAACAAGCGTGTTTTACTCTTGATAAGCTGTATTCACTTATGCAAATACGGCATAATCGCGCCCTAACTTCACAAGACATCCATGACGGGAAGACCCCAATACGCCGTATCCAGATGCATCAATGCACCGTATTAGGAGGCGGTTAAGGATTATTCTACAATATAATAATCGTGGAACCCACGCTAAATACCCTCGATACGTCGTATTGGACCTCACCAATATGCCGTATCGACCAGATTTATGAACCTATAAATAGAAAACCTAGCATTCGGTTTTTAGGGAGCAAGAACCACCAAGTACGATTCTCAGATAATTTTAGAAGACAAAAAGGTACTACAATTGTATTCATTCCATAGAAAAACTCTTGTAATAATTATACTCCGCTATAATCGTTCAGTTAGCGTATCATTTTCTTTATAAACTCTACTTTAATCGTTCTGAATATGATTTGTGTATTGTTACAGAGATTATGGGCTAATACTTGTAGGTATTAGTCAAGCTTATGATGATTTAGTGTTTTGATTTGTTTATATTTATTGTTTACTATTTCGTTGCATGTTGATTATGTTTATCACTTCATACTCGTCCATGTGCTTGATTATGTTTTCATATATCATTCAACTGGATCTAGGATTATAAATAAAGTGTTGTAACTTAATCATTATTTAGACTGTAGGCTAGAGTCTAGGATAGATACTACATATAGCTTATCTGTATAACTAGATCGCTAGGACTATAAATAAAATCATGTTTCCACTTTTGGTTAAGTGAATGATAGACTAAGGTATTTAGGACCATAAATAACGTTCTACTTCCTTTGGTATTTAAGTAGATTATAGACTACTAGTATATAGATAACCATTATGCCCTAAGTTGGTAAAGCCTCGATGAGCTAGGTTTCAATATTGTCACCTAGATAGATTATAATCGAATGTGTAAACTTTATGTAGGTTTGGTTGATTGTGACAGGATTAACCATTATATAAACCAATAGTTTAGGAAGAAGTACAACCTAACTTTGGAATGATATACCACCAACGAAAGTACTTTTTTTACAGAAGACCTCTTGGCCCAGCGGTATCTGAGTGGCCAATCAACCTAGAGGTTTTCGTTTCAAGTCTCGTTGGAGATACATGAGATAGAATTTGTGAGATAGATGGTGTAAGTTATAAAAAATGTCCAAAAAAGCACTTTCTTTTACTCTTTCCTTTCTTGTCGTCTTGCGGCTTTCGGATAGACTTTTTCTCGTCACGAGTTTGCCTAATGAACTTGTCTCTATGTCTAAAGAACTTTTTAAAATCCTTTATGGTCATGGCGTACTCCTCGTCTTCACTTTTCGACGTGAAAGTTTCATCGTCACTTGACTCCATTTTTACCTTAAGAGCAATAGACTTGTACTTATCCTTTTTACCCTTAACGATCTTGGAGTCCTATTCCATGAACATTTTATATAAATTGAGGTTACCAGTGAGTTCCTTAAGAGACAATTTTGACAAATCTTAGACTCTTTAATCGTGATCACTTTTGCTCTCCATTTAGGATGTAGTGCACGAAGGAATTTCCTAACATAATTCTTTCTAAAAAAGATTCTTCAAGTGCTTTAAGAGAAGTAATAATAGTATTAAAGCGAGAAAAACCACTATCAATGGACTCGTCTTCAAGGATAGCAAATTGTTAATATTGTTGAACAAGTAACTAAATTTTGTTATCTTTGACTTGCGAGTTTTCTTGATGGGTGACTATTAATGTTTGCCAAATTACTTGTGCGGTTTTTGTTAGGATTGAAAAAAAAGATTAACCATTTTAGAATAATTGGTCTTAACGTAATAGTTAGTTTTGATATATTATATATTATACAATTAAGTAATGGCCTAAATAAGGAAGTAAGTCCAATTAACTAGCCCATTACATAAGTAGATTAGAGAGATTAGATTATTAGTATAAATACATCCCTTGATTAACAAAGGAGGTGGTTGATTTGAATTACAACTCTTAACCTTTCTAATTTTCTCTCTAATTGAAATCTTCCATTTTTACTCTCTCTTTACTTTCTCTCACTAAAGCTTAACATTTATATATGTGTGATCGTGATTAAGTGACTTACTTACAGTTTTACACATAAAAATTCTTTCATGTTCTTCCTTAGGTTATCCTCATTATTTTTGGCAAGTATTTTCTTGTGCACATATTCATACTTAACATGTGGCATGACCTCATCCCGACGCGTGGTGACATTTCTAACCGTTGGTACATGGTCACCCTCACAAATAATGTACCAAAGATATATATCTTTAGATTTAACATAAGTTTTAAAACGGTTTTTCCAATATATAAAATCGTTCGATTCTAAGAAAGATGGATGTTGCATAAATTGCCATTCTTTGTAGTTTTCCAAATCCATTAATCGATCCAAGTTTTAAAATATAATTTATTTTAGAAATCTTTTGTAACATAGTTCTTGATGCCAATTATGGAAAACTAGAAAGTGAGGTTGAATAGTTTTATAGTTAATATATTTACGAAACTTATATGTGAGATCTTGTTGATATAGATGACAAACAATAAATATTACTAGCACTATATAAAGAAGACTAAATAGAGAATGGAAAGATCAAACCGATGCAAGAGTTCTTATAGTGGTTCGGCTACGAGAACTCCTTTTCTCGCCCTACTCCACTTCCTGAGCCTCCGACTCGAGAAATTCAATGCACTATGTCAACAAGCTCCTTCATCGGTGGAGAAACCTTCACAACTTTGCTTACACTTGTTTCGGTACTAAGCTAAATACCGAGTTCTAGTTGGAGGCAGAACCAACCTACCGTCACTTACACTTTTTTTGGTACTAAGCTAAATACGGAGTTCTAGTTCGAGGTAGAACCACCCAAACGTCGCTTACAATTTTTCTTATACTAATCTAAATACCGAGTTTGGACCATCACCACCATCTTCCTCTCCGGCATCCACCACCCATGTCATTCCTTATGACATTATGTCATACATAAATAACACCATCCGTCAACACCATCTTAACAAGAATAAAAAAACCCACCAAAATGCACTTCTCTGATCACCACCAATCACCGGTGGTATGTGTTTAATTACACATACCTTTTACCTTTAAAAACGAGCTAAAATGACTAAAAACGGACTTAAAATGCCAAATATATGCTTGTTTTGCTAATTGTATTATGCATGAACAGATATCTAAGAAAAGGACAAAAATTGAAGCCAAAACGACAAAACCGAGCACGAGAACGGAAAGAGCGTGAAAGAAAAGTTAAGTCAAAGTCAACTCAAGTCAAAGTCAACCTCGGGGTGTGGATTTGGAAAGAGCATCGAAAACCGAACCCGAAAATGTAATTGCCAAAAGTGGACCCACCCGTACCCACCTAGTGGGCCCGGGTCAGCCCACTTATATACTAAACCCATAAACCCTTTTAAATAAACCCCCAAGCCCAAAATTTCCTTTATACTAGCTCGGCCCAAAACCAAAATAAAGGCCCAAAAGCCTTTGTCTGTTAAGAGATAACAGCCCAACATATGGCTGTTAAGTTTTGTTAAGATACAAGGATATCCCATGTAATAACCCTTAACACCCTTGAGGGCCAACCTTGCCAAGTCCCCAAACTTTACACCTCCACAAAGGACTTTCGTTGCAATATACATATACAAGCTCAAGGGCCAATTGTGACAAACCTTCAAACCTTCACCCTGTAACTCAAAATACTGTTCATCCCTCCCACATCCCGCCAAAAAATGAGAGTACTATTCCTCCATCTTCTCCATTGTGTCCCCCACTCCATTGACAGCCTTCACACACCACAAACCCACCCCTTAGACCACACTCCAGCTGGCACCATCTCACCCTCCAATTCAATCCAAGGGATGAGATTAATCCCTTGGTGGCTACTTCAATCCAACGGCTGAAATGAAGAGGGCTAGAAGCTTCATCAAGATTAGGGTTTCACACTGCCTATATAAGAAGACATCAAGACCAGAAGACCAGAGTTCCAGTTTTCCATTTTTTTTCTTTTTAACTTAAATATTGTAATTTTCTAAGTCATGTAATCGTTTTTCATTATTAATGAAAGTTTGATTTTTTTTTTTAAAACCAAAAAAAAAATTATTAGTAATTTTTATTTTTTTTACATTTTTTTGCATGCGCACTCGTTCTCAATCTCGTAATTCTAACCGTCAACAACAACAAGTCAGCCCGACTTTTGTTGAACCATTTAATCTTGTTGAACCAATTGAAAATCAAGCTCCTCCCGTAGTTACGATGGACGATAATCGTACTATGGCTCAATTGCTCGAAGCACCCACCGTGGGTTACGAGGATGCCATCGTTGTGCCCGAGATCACCGTGGACAACTTTGAGCTTAAGCACGGTTTGCTTACCCTCGTTCAAAACAAACAATTTTTCGGACATGACAAAGAAGACCCTCATGCTCATATTCGTTATTTCAACAAGATCACTTCTATGATGAAGTTCCCGAACGTCCCGAGTATGTCGGTTAAGCATATGCTTTTCCCATTTTCTCTCGAGGGTGCCGCCTGGATTTGGCTTGAAAAAGAACCCCCTCGATCGATTCTCACATGGGATGATCTTGTTTCGAAATTCATCAACAAATTCTTCCCTCCTTCCAAAACAACAAATCTTCGAAATGAAATCACGAGATTTCAACAACGATTTGATGAAACTTTCTACGAGGCATGGGACCGATTCAATGATCTTCTTCGGGCATGCCCACATCATGGATTTTCGGAGTTACATCAACTCGATACTTTCTATAATGCTTTGAACTGTAATGATCAAGATTCGTTAAATTCCGCCGCGGGTGGTAACTTTTTGGATAAAATGCCTCGGGATTGCCTAAGAATCATTAAGAGCAAATCCAAAGTTCATAATTTACGTAACAAACCGGTTGTTTCTAAAGTGAGTTCGAGCTCTTCTACCCCTGGTATTTCTCCCGATGTTGCCGAACTTAAAGATATGGTGAAAGCTTTACTTCTCGATAAAAAATCCTAAGCTCCCGCTCCCGTGAAAGCGGTCGAGGAAAGTTGTGTTACTTGTGGTGGTACTCATTCTTTCCGAAATTGTCCCGCCACCGATGGCAACGTTTATCGTGACAATATTCAAGAGTACGTCTCTCAAGCCGTCGCAGCTAATTTCAATCAAGGAAATACCGGTTACCGAGCCCCAATTTCTAATCAAATTCGACCTCCCGGTTTTCCTCCCGTTCAACAAAACCAAGGAAATAACCAAAATCGTTACAACCAAAACTGGGGGAATAATTACAACCAAAGCCAAATTTATCGACCCCCGATTAATCAACCCCCGGTTCACCAAGCTCCGGTTCCACAAACACAAGGTGTGTCGAAGGATGATTTTTAAAACTACGTCAAAGCTAATGATGCAGTGATGAGAAATATGCAAAATAAAAATCAAAACTTGCAAAATCAAATGACCAATTTAACGGACATGCTTTCCAAATTCGTGAATTCCAATACCGCTTCTACTTCAGGTTCAGGGATACTCCCTAGTAATACCATTACTAACCCGAAGGTAGATTTGAAGGGTATTACCACCCGAAGCGGTGTTGCTTATCAAGGACCCATGATGCCTACTACTTCTTCTTCTCTTCCTAAAGTAGTGGAACGTGAAACCGAGGTGACAAAGGACACGGTGCCTCCTACTAATAACGGAAGTATCAAAGATGTCCAACCTTCGGTTGTCCAAGTTCAACCCCAAGTACCAAATTCTGAGCTCGTTGTTGCTCCCGTTAGTGCTCCGATGCCTAACTTGAAACCGTCGATTCCGTATCCTTTGAGACGTAATGATGAAAGGCGCCGTGAAAAAGCTAACGACCAAATTGAGAAATTCTACGAAATCTTTAAAGATTTGAGTTTCGAAATTAGCCTCGCGGATGCTTTAATTCTCATGCCTAAATTTGCTTCGACACTTAAGAGTTTGATTGGAAACAAAGAAAAATTAAGTGAAATGGCTAGAACTCCGTTGAATGAGCATTGCTCGGCGGTTCTCCTCAAAAAGTTACCTAAAAAACTTGGAGACCTCGGCAAATTTCTCATACCGTAGGATTTTTCCGGAATGGATGAGTGTTTAGCCTTGGCCGATCTTGGCGCTAGCATAAATCTCATGCCATTATCCGTGTGGAAAAATCTTTCTCTTCCGGAGCTCACTCCTACTTGTATGACTCTTGAGCCTGCGGACCGTTCGATTACCCAACCGATCGGTATCGCCGAAGACGTCGACATAAAAGTAGGAAAGTTCCAATTCCCGGCCGACTTTGTAGTCGTAGACTTTGATGTCGATCCCCGAGTACCCTTAATTCTCGGGAGATCCTTCTTAAAAACCGGACGTGCTTAGATTGATGTGTACGAAGGAGAATTAACTCTTCGTGTTGGAAAAGAAGCCATAACATTCAATCTTGATCAAACTTTGAGATACTCCTCTAATTATGATGATAATCCGGTTAACCGAATCGACGTAATTGAAATGGATTATGAGGAGTATTCTCAAGAAGTTCTCGGTTTCTCTGATGTGATCGCAAGTGGCAATCCCACTCCTTATTATGACCTGATCATTTCTACCTTTTCTCCGACTCTCACTCCCTTCGGGGATAGTGATTTTCTTCTCGAGGAAGTCGATGCTTTCCTCGCTCTTGAAGATGATCCAACTTCACCGGAAGTTGATGACTCTTATTATAAACCAAAGGGGATATTCTTCTTCTTGAATCATTTCTCAATGATGATCCATCATTACCCCCTCCCACTCAAGGAAATTATTTTCCAGAAATTCGAAAAGAACTCAAAGTTTGTGAAGTTAAAACTAATAAATCTTCAGTTGATGAACCTCCCGAAGTCGAACTCAAGGACTTACCTCCTCATCTCGAATAAGCATTTTTGGAAGGTGACGACAAGTTACCCGTCATAATTGCTAAAGATTTGAGTGTAGAGGAAAAAGCCGCTCTCATAAAGGTTTTTAAGTCACACAAGCGAGCCATCGCTTGGAAACTCTCCGACATCAAAGGTATTAACCTAGAATTTTGTACTCACAAGATTCTTATGGAAGAGGACTACAAACCGGAGGTCCAACACGAAAGACAGGTGAATCTAAAAATCCACGATGTCATCAAAAAGGAGGTTGAAAAACTTCTTGACGCCGGATTAATTTACCCGATCTCGGATAGTCCTTGGGTAAGCCCCGTGCATTGCGTACCTAAAAAAGGTGGCTTTACCGTTGTTGAAAATGATGAAAATGAGTTGATCCTGACTCGACTGGTTATGGGATGATGTGTATGCATTGACTACCAAAAGTTAAATGAAGCCACCCGTAAAGACCACTTTCCACTACCGCTTATGGATCAAACGCTTGAGAGATTAGCAGGAAACGAGTACTATTGTTTTCTCGATGGTTTCTCGGGTTACTTTCAAATTCCCATCGACCCTCATGATCAAGAAAAGACAACATTCATGTGTCCTTACGGAACGTTTGCCTACCGTTGCATGCCTTTTGGCTTATGCAATGCACCGGGCACGTTCCAAAGATGTATGATGGCTATCTTTCATGATATGATCGAAAATATGTGAAGTCTTCATGATCATTCTCGGTCTTTAGGGAAATTTATTCGGCGAAGTGCCTACTGTTGTAGACAGAGGGCTTCAAAGGTGTGAAGACACCAATCTTTGTTTAAATTGGGAAAAGAGTCATATTATGGTAAAGTATGGCATTGTCCTTGGCCATAAGATTTCCAAAAATGATATTGAGGTCGATAAAGCCAAAGTCGATGTGATTGCTAAGTTACCTCATCCCACCACCGTCAAGGGTGTTCGGAGTTTTCTCGGTCATGCCGGTTTCTACCGACGGTTCATTAAGGATTTTTCCAAAATTTCCCGACCGATGACTCATCTTCTTGAAAAGAATACTCTATTCATCTTCTTCAATGAATGTATTCAAGCTTTTGAAATGTTAAAGAAAAAACTACCGAAGCTCCAATCTTGTATTGCCTCAGACTGGGACCTACCTTTTGAGCTTATGTGTGATGCAAGCGGACTTTGCCAAAGTGCATAGTCTTGGGCAACAATCATGAAAGATTTTTGGCCTATACACTATGCTAGTAAATAATGGGCAAGGCGAAATCACATTACACACCACGACAGATAAAGAAATGTAAGCCGTGGTGTATGCTTTGAAAAACATTCGGTAATATTCATATTAAACAAAGCATAGTGTATAGGAGTCACTCCGCCCTCTATTATATGTTTGCTATAAGATTCCAAGGCGAGATTGCTTCGGTGGGTTATCCTCCTTCAATAGTTCAAATTCAAAGTAATTGACACAAAAGGAGCCAAGAATCTCGTGGCCGATCATCTTTCCCAATTAGAAAATCCTTATGAAAATGTGTCTCGAACCCAAAGCGAGATAATGAAACATTTCTCTCGGACACTTAATATGGTAACTTTATGTGGTGATCAAGTACCCGTGGGTTTGCGATTTTTTGAAAATTACCTCGCGGGGAATTTCATTGTTAAGGGTGTCGTCCCAACAAAGTAACAAGTTTTTCAAGGATGTTAAACCACTTACTTGGGGACGACCCTATTTGTTCAAAAAATATGTGGGATCAAGTGATCCAACGTGGTGTGCGGGCCAAGAAGTATTGACATCCTCTTGATTGCCATTTGTGGACCCATCGGGGGACATTACTGTGCCATACTACACCGCATAATGTTTTTGACTCCAGATTTTATTGGCCAACTATTTACCGAGATGCCCATAACTTGGTCACCCGATGTGACACTTGTCAGCGTCAAGGAAAAATTTCGCAACGTGATGAAATGCCTCAAAATTCATCTAAGTTTGCGAAATCTTTGACGTTTGGGGCATCGATTTCATTCGCCGTTCCCGTCTTTACGAGGGAACAAATATATACTCATGGCTGTCGACTATTTGTCAAAATAGGTTGAAGCGAAAGCGCTCCCTACCAACGAGGCCCGAGTTGTTTGCAAATTTATTAATCTTCTTCCGCCCGATTGGTGCCCCTAATGCGGATATCATAAGTGATCGCGGAACCCATTTTTGCAATGACCAGTTTGCAAAGGTCATGCTTAAATACGGAGTTACTCACCGTATCACCACGCCGGTATCATCACACAAACAACGTGGGCAGTTGAGGTATCCAATCATGGCTTGAAACAAATTCTTGAAAGGACCATAGGCGAGAACCGTGCCTCTTGGTCGGATAAATTAGATGACGCACTTTGGGTCTTCTTATCGCTTACAAAACACCCATCGGGTGTACTCCATACAAGCTCGTGTACGAAAAAGGCTTTTCTCATCTACGATCGAGCTCGAGCTCAAAGCCCTACTGGCTTGAAGCATGCAAACTTTGACCTTTAAGACCGCGGGTGATCACCTGTAAAAGTTCAACTCAATGAATTAAATGAACTTCGTGATCATGCCTATGAGAACTCTTTAATCTATAAAGAGAAAACAAATAGGATCCATGACTCAAGATCAAAAACCGCGTTTTTAACGTCGGTGATCAAGTCCTCCTCTTTAATTCTAGATTGAAGATTTTCTCGAGAAAGTTAAAATCCCGTTGGTCCAGATCGTTCACCATTGCCTATGTCTTTCCATATGGCACCGTCGAGTTATCCCAAAACTCCGGCAACTTCAGGTGATACGTCATAGAATTAATCACTACTTTGGAGGGGACATACCACAATTGGTTGTCCCGGATCTCCAAACCTTCCCCAAGGACAAATGAATTCGGGGATTGGGTCAAGCTTAGTGACCCTAAACAAGCGCTTCGTGGGAGGCACCCCATGCTTATCCATTTTTCTTCTTTTTTATTTCTATTGTGACAAAACCTCGATGTGTACCCTACTCTTTCGATTCTTGTTGTTTGTGCTTGTGATTTTTTGTAGGATTGACCCAAAATTTTTGAAGACTCTCGTGTTTGGTGTTTTGTCCCGGTCCACTCGAGCTTCCTAGCCTTTGCTTGCCATTAGTTTGGGGAAATCTGATATCCTAGATTATTATCGACTAACATTTATCTTTTAGCATACTTGATAAACGGCTTGAGATTTTTGTGATACTTTCTCCATGCTTGGATTATACATTCGACTTTTTGAAGTTCTAGTATTGGGTTTTTAAGTCTTAGGCTAGGAAACATTGAGGACAATGTTTAATTTTAGTATGGGGTAGTATATCTTCGATATGATCTTACCTACCTTTGCCCGTTGTTCTCACGTACCTCGTTTTCCCACAAAAATTTTAAATTTTTAAGTTTTAATATTTAGTTTAATTTTCATATATTAAAAAAAATTAATAAAAGTTGTTGAAAAATAAATAATTGACACGAATGTAGGTTTTCCGTTGGTGAGAACGAAAAGTAAATTTTGACCACAACCGGTTTTATATCTTAGCTTTCTCCTTTACTTTAAATAGATTGATTTTGCTAATCTTTTATACAAGGAGCTATAAAACGCAAGTCTAGCTTAAAAAGTCAAGACTTTGCAAGTTCCCATAATTGATTTTAAATATGCGAAGATCGATTTATTAGAGTTGAGATTGTTGCCAGTCTATGTGACTTGTTAAAGTGCCGATCTTAATTCGTTAGGCTAAGTATTCACGAGTTTCTTTATTAGAAATTTTAAATTGTGAAGAACAAGAGATGATAGAGTAGAGTATAAGTTTTGATGCTAAACATAGAATAGTTGGATTTCTTTAAGGCTCATAAGTGTTAATTGTGGCTTTTGCTCCCATCAGCTTAATAAACGTTATATAATTGTTGAATAAATAAAGTTTCTTTGGTTTTTGCGATTCTTAGTTTAGATCACTTCGTAGAGATTCCTTCTGGTGAAAGTAAGGTACACATCGAGGTTTTGTCAGTGTTGTGGGGAAATAGACTCCTGGACCATGGTCGGCTCGCATACCGATGTGGCAGTTGTTAAAAGACCACATGGCTTGAAATTTGGCTATAATAATAATAATTATGAAATAAACCGAAGCCAAAATAAGACTTCTGGATCATGGTCGGCTCGCATACCGATGTGACAGTCGTTTAAAGGGTGGAGGTAATAATAATAATAATAAAAACTGTGGGCTGGATTAAAAGTTTATACTCTTGCCGGCTCACAACGATGTGGTAGTTTCTTTTAGGAAGTTGATGTTATTATATTCCGCTAATAGGAAAGGGCTGTAACGGAGTATTTTTGCGTCCAAAAACAAAGTGCTTCGTGGGGAGGCACCCCTTGATTATCCATTTTTTTATTTTCAATTTTTAATGTGTTGTGATGGAGGCTTCGATTACTCTTCGTTTCCTGTTGTGTTTGTGTACTTTGTGATTGTTTGCTGGATTTTTACCCATATTTTCTGATGACTTTTCTTTTCGCCGTTTGGGGGGGTTCGGTGTTTTGTCACGGTCCATCGAGCTTTCCTCGCCTTTGATTGCCATTTTGTTTGGGGAAATCCGATATTAAAGCTTATTATCGTCTTACAACATTTATCTTAAGCACACATTAATATATGGCCAAAATGATTTTTGATGATACATATTCTTCATGTTTGAGTTAGCATTCGTCCTTTCTGAGTTCTGGACTTGGGGGGTTTATGTCTTAAGCTAGGAAACATTGGGAACTGTTTGATTTTTAGTATGGGGTAGTATATCTTCGATATGATTTACTATTCTTATGGTTGTTCCACGTACCCCGTTTTTTCCCACCAAAATTTTCAAAATCGGAAAAAATTTAAAATATTTCAAAAAATAAAATTAAGTGTGTTTGTCCACAATTTTAGACTTTATGCCTGGGTTTGAATAGGACGTAAATTGTGACGAGATCGAGCGTGTTAGCTCTAGCTTGTTCCTTAAACTTTTTGGCTAGCGTTGTGAGAATTCACGAAGAACGAAAAATGATAGAGTTGGTATGCAGTAGGATGCTAACATGGATTAATTTAGAGGATCTTAAGCTGTTCATGTATGTCAACTTGTTTGCTTTTTCCTCCATTAAACTCTTTATCGGTTATTATACATGCTGTTTTTTGGAGAATTAAACTTAAATCAAAACAAATTTTTATGTAATATATAGCAAATTTTAGTCTTAGTTCAAATTTATACTTGAATTTTTTTCAAAAAGAAGTGTCTTCGTATATATTATTATATAAATATTATATATATATGATTGATAAAGAAAATACTAATTTAACAAATTATTTTATAATAAAAGCTGTGGGTTGGTAAAAGTTTACTACACTCTTGCGACTCACAACCGAAATGTTGGTAGTCTTCTAAAGAAAAGCCCATAGTAAGAATAATAAAAATCCAGATGATAAAAGTTTGCTTTAGCATCTTGCCGGCTCACAAACGATGGTGCAGGCTTGTAAAAGTTGAGGGTTACAATTGCATAAATGTTTAATTTCAAGTTTAATTAATAATGATTTTTTTGTTAAATTCCAATACTGCTTTTGCACTTGAATTTCTATTTTATAAGCTATGAACATACGGGAAACCTGAGAGTTCTTGAAAATAAGGTCGTGAGTCCAGATACGAGTCTCTGTGGGGGTGTCAAAAGCTTTGGTCACTTAGTCGCTAAGGTTGGGGATGTGCCGTGACAGAATGTCGCTTCATGGGTATGATCTCGCATTCAAACTAATTTATTCTTAGCGTGGAACGTTTAAAGCTTAGTATGTTGCAAAACGCTTGATCCATGGGTGAAATTCCAAATTAGGCACACTACTTAGATATAATAAATGTCGGGAGTAAAGTTCACAAGTTGCAAATCATGTAGTAGTGGTAGCATCTTACTGTTATAAAAAAAAATGATATTTAGCTTGTGATTTTGTTTTAGCTTGGTTTGGATAAAGTGAAAAGTCGGAGGGGTCGATGAATTATCCTTTTTGGGGCATTCTCAAAATCAAAATGCATCTTGTTCTATGATCCCTAACAGTTATGGAAATAATGAAAGTTGAAATAATCTTAGTTATATTAAAAAAATATATGAAAAAGTTTTAGAAAAATAGGAAAATATGGTGTTTTATAACCTGTGATTTCTTAACTCTCTCCACAAAAAAAAATCTTTGCTACTTTTTAAAGGGGGAAATTTTTTTTAGTTTGGGATTTTTGATGGATCATGTAGATTTGGTTATAGGGCATATAATATTGCGGCGAGGGACACGCAATCGACTTAGTTTGGGGAATTATTGGATATGTGTGAAAAAACACATATTCATGTTATATAAAAAAATAAACCCTTAAAAGATCTAAAATTGTGCTTTAAATGCTTGAATATTGTTGTTTATATCTTTGTGATTGAGGTACGCGTACGGTTATGCACAAAAACTCAAGGAAAACGCCGTCATAACTAGACTACTCGGAACACGGGAAAGGCATATTTTGAGTGTGCAAGAGCCGGCGAGAAGAGATTGCTATCAAAAGTCAAACCTTATGGTCAACAGTGGATCAACCACAAAAGAAAAACCTAAAAATTTTCAAATCAAATACCTAAAAAAACAAATCTGCAAAAATGGTCCCCTAAACCCTCTACCGGTTGTTAACTTTGTTTATAAGAGCTTACACCCGTTTATACTTTCTTATAAACTTAACCAAGCCCGGGCCTCAATCCTCAAAAACCCGGCCGAAAAATCCTTTTATAAGTCCAAGTCAAAACAACGTGGTAAATAAAAAAAGTCAAAACCCCTTTATAAAGGAAAAGTGCGGGAGTTGTTATACATTTTCAAGTCTTCAACCTTTTACCCCTCCTGTCAAATCAAAGGGCAATTAACAATTGAGGGTTAGGATGGGTAATTCAAGGGTTAAGGGACACGTTGGCAAAGTTCTACATCATCTCTCATTCTCGTTGGCCAAACCCCACCAGAAGTGCCACGTGGATAAGTGAAGAAACACAAAGGGAATAAAATTTTTACACTAATCCTGTCACGAAAGAAGCACAAGTGTCACATCACGGATTGCCACGTTTTTGGAATCATGTGAGCTAAATTTGATCTAACGGACTCCATATTGTGACTGCCAATCATTGGAAGGAAATCGGTAGTGGGACATGATTCAAAGGAGCGTGTGGTGGATGGGACTTTGACACCTAGAAGCTTCTCCTGGCAGCTATAAAAGGACTCCTTCACTCTCACATGATCATCTTTTTTTTCCTGAAAACCTTTAGTTTTCAATAGCTTATGTAATTTTCAGTTTTAAATGTAATTTTTCTCTTTTTAAACCTTTTTTATTTCAATTTCAAAGCATTGTAATCCGTTTTAAGTTTTAATAAAATCATCATTTTAAGTTTTCATAAGCTGTGTTACTCATAAGCTCTTATTACTTTTTAATGTGTATGCTACTATAAGCTCATTAATAAGCTCATTCTAGTTCCTTCATGTCTATAAGATTGTTTGAGTTTTATAAAGAACTTAATTGCCTGAATACTTTAAATTCAGCTTAAGTCCTTTGCTTATGGAAACTTTGGATAAGGAGATGAGCTTTAAAATGGAAGAGCTATAGCGACTTATACTGGTTATAACAATAAGATAGAGGTTGTAGATTGCTCAATTGGCCTTTTACATAACCCTTTGTTTAGC
This sequence comes from Tanacetum coccineum, assembly GCA_026074375.1. Lineage (NCBI taxonomy): Eukaryota > Viridiplantae > Streptophyta > Magnoliopsida > Asterales > Asteraceae > Tanacetum > Tanacetum coccineum. Next base: position 126,847 of record BQNB010000529.1, on the reverse strand, counting down.
TAAGGTTCTAGTAAGTATTCATTTAAGCTTTCTTGTCTTAAATTTCTTAGTATAGTTTAGCTTATTTTGCTTAATTGTTTGCTTTATTTGTGTTATTATTGTTTCAATATGCTTATTAAGTAGTTTAGATAATCTGTCTTTAAGTTCAGTAGCATAAGATATTAGTTTTCGTAATTTTGTCTTTTAAAATAATAAAAATCCAAAAATAGATAGTTTAGCTATATAGCTTTTAGTTTGCTTTATATTGCTTCAGGATTGATCATTAGGCATTGGGCTTCATTGCTTCATTATTGGTATTTAGTATTGAGTATTTCAATTTTCCTCTTTATAAAGCTACATATGGATATGAGTCATGTTTAAGGGTGTTTTGGGTATAGCGAGTAACTAACATGAGTTAGTACTTGCTTGAACCTTTTGGTTCCTTTGTTTTGGTTTTGAATAATCTTAATAGGGTTTTAAAGTGCAGGATTTAGTGAGTTTTTTTTAGGATAGTTAAGAATTCATTAGGTTCTTCTAGTTGTTAATTGAATCTGTGTTCATTAAGTCCTTCATTAGTTTCATTTTAAGCTCAAGTAGAATTAGCTATCTAGTTCACTATTAATGTCTACTTAGGTGGTTGTTTTATCAGTATAGAAATAGAATGAAGGTCAGCATTTAACGATTTTGTGCTATAATCACTTTTGTGTCATTTGCCATTCAGATAGGGAAAAAGATTAAGGTCATATATCTAGTTTCATTTTAAGAAGGTTAAAATCGCTGTTAGGTTTTCATTATCAGCAATACAAATAGCTTATTTATATAGTTTTTAAGTTTGCATTAGTTTTTATTAAGTAGTTATTAGCTATCTGTTTTTTTTTATTCTTTTTCATTTGCAAACAGTTTTCTTAAACACAATTATATTACCGGCATTTTAAGCTAAATTTTAAAACCCTTCAACCAAACACCTACAAATCAACCCCCACCAAAACCCCCTCCTAAACCTCAATCCAAAACTAACTCCCACCACCTCACAAACCTAAACCAACCAACCCTATCAACCAATAAATAACCCAAACCTCACCCCCTACTAAAACCTTCATAAATTAACCACTAAAACCCCCTCTCAAACAACTAAAAACTTCCCCAACATCAATAACAAAACTAAATAAAACACAACTAACTTAAACTCAAACCACTCAACAAACTAAACCCAAACTCATACCAACTACAACACTCAACAAACTAAACCTCCCATACCCCCCCCCCCATCTAACCTACCTACAATAAATCAAAAACCTATAAACCACTCAACATTCAAAACAACCCCTAAACAAAACAACCAACAATCAACAAAAAACTTATCAAACACCAAATAAAAACCATAAAAACCCCCCAAACTCCCCCCTTTTCTTCCCACTATTCCAACCCTATACCTCCCTCATCCCCTCCACCCCAAAACCCCCAAAACAACCCACCCCCCCCCACCCACCCCCATCTCCCACCATTTTACAAAAACCTAACACCCCAATACCCAAACAAACACAACCCCCAAACTACAAACTCACAACCATCATTAAAACAACTCACACACCCCCAACACTACCTCTATACACCCTCAAAAAAAACCAATCAAAGACCAAATAACTCCACAAAAAAATCCATAAAACTCCAAAAACACTCACTAAAAACTACAAAACCCCCAACAAAACAACCCCCCAAACCCCCCCCCACCCACCCCCCACTCCACAGCTTGCCATAGTGGACCCACCGGGGGACATTACGGTGCCAACTACACCGCCAAAAAGGTTTTTGACTCAAGATTTTATTGGCCCACGATTTACCGAGATGCCCATGACTTGGTCACCCGATGTGACACTTGTCAGCGTGAAGGAAAAATTTCGCAACGTGATGAAATGCCTCAAAATTCCATTCAAGTTTTCGAAATCTTTGACGTGCGGGGCATCGATTTCATAGGGCCGATCCCGTCTTCACAAGGGAACAAATATATACTCGTGGCCGTCGACTACTTGTCAAAATGGGTTGAAGCGAAAGCGCTCCCCACCAATGACGCCCGAGTTTGTAAATATCTTAAATCTCTCTTCGCCCGATTCGGTGCCCCTCGTGCTATCATAAGTGATCGCGAAACCCATTTTTTCAATGACCAGTTTGCAAAGGTCATGCTTAAATACGAAGTTACTCACCGTCTCTCCACCGCGTATCACCCACAAACAAGTAGGCAAGTTGAGGTATACAATCGTGGCTTGAAACGAATTCTTGAAAGGACCGTAGGCGAGAATCGTGCCTCTTGGTCGGACAAATTAGATGACGCACTTTGGGCCTTCCGTACAGCTTACAAAACACCCATCGGGTGTACCCCATACAAGCTCATGTACGGAAAGGCATGTCATCTACCGATCGAGCTCGAGCACAAAGCCTACTGGGCCTTAAAGCATGCAAACTTTGACCTTGAGACCGCGGGCGATCACCGAAAAGTTCAACTCAATGAACTAAATGAACTTCGTGATCAAGCCTATGAGAACTCTTTGATCTATAAAGAGAAAACAAAGAGGATCCATGACTCAAAGATCAAAAACCGCGTTTTCAACGTCGGTGATCAAGTCCTCCTCTTTAACTCTAGATTGAAGATTTTCTCAGGCAAATTAAAATCCCGTTGGTCCGGACCGTTCACCATTGCCCATGTCTTTCCATACGGCACCGTCGAGTTATCCCAAAACTCCGGGCCAAACTTCAAGGTGAACGATCATAGAATTAAGCACTACTTTGGAGGGGACGTACCATAATTGGTTGTCCCGGATCTCCAAACCTTCCCCAAGGACAAATGAATTCGGGGATTGGGTCAAGCTTAGTGACCCTAAACAAGCGCTTCGTGGGAGGCACCCCATGCTTATCCATTTTCTTCTTTCTTATTTCTATTGTGATGTGAGGAGGCTTGTACTCTTTCTTTTCTCGTTTGCTTGTGTTTTTGTGATTATCTAGGATTGTCCTGGATTTTTGAAGCCTCTCGTGCTCACGGTTTTGTCCTTCGATCACTCGAGCTTCAAATCCTCAGCTTCATTTGGGAAATCCAATATCCTAATCTAATCGACTAACGTTTATCTTTAAGCATACTTAATAAACGGCTTAGGATTTACGTAGAGACCCTTCTTAAAACATTGAGGACAATGTTTAAATCTAGTATGGGGGGATCTATCGATTTGATTGTGCCTGCAGCCGTTGTTTTTACGTAATCCCGTTTTTACCACCAAAATTCCATAATTAAAAATCTTATTCGTACAAAATTTTTCTATCGATTTGATTGTGCATTGTGCATGCAGTCGTTGTTTTCACGTAATCCCGTTTTTACCACCAAAATTTCAAAAAAAATGAAAAAATTTAAAAATTTTCAAAAATAAAATAAGTGTTTTGTCACAATTTTGACTTTCCTGCTGGGTAGAATGAGAATAAATTTTGACTCGATCGAGCGTGTTGAGCTCTAGCTTGTTCCTTAACTTTTAGACTAAGCGTTCGCGAATCTTCGCGAGAAGATCGAAAAAATGCTAGAGTTTTAATTAGGTGTTGGATGACTAAACAAGGATTATTGGGAAATCATAAGAGCTCATGTATGTAATTGGCTTTTTCTCCTTAAGATAATAACCGGGACTAATAATTACTTGTTTTTTTGGAGATTAAACTTAATTCAATTAAATTTTATGTAGTTGATTAGCAATAATTATTAGTCTTAGTTCACAATTTATTCTTAAATTTCTAAAAGAAGTATTCTCTGAGTGTACGGAAATTCGCGAAGAACGAAAAATGATAGAGTTAAGTATGAGTTGGATGCTAAACAAGGATTATTTGGAAATCTTAAGAGCTCATGTATGTAATTTGTGGCTTTTTCTCCCATAAGCTTCTAACCGGACTAATAATACGTGCTATTTTTGGAGATTAAACTTAAATCAACAATTTTTATGTAGTTAATAGCAAAAATTTTAGTCTTAGTTCAAACTTATACTTAAATTTTTCAAAAAGAAGTCTTCTATATATCGTGAAATAAAGTAAAAAAAAATGAAAAATGAATAATAAATATAAACTGTGGGCTGATAAAAGTTTGCTGCATCTTGCCGGCTCACAACCGATGTTGCAGCCTTCTAAAAGGTCGAGGGTTACAATTGCATCAATGTTATGTTTAATATTAAGTGTGAATTAATAAATGTAAGATCTCTTTTTGTTAAATTTAAATATGCTTTTGAACTTTGACTATTTCATTTTAAGTTTTTAAATAAGCTATGTATATACGGGAAACCTAAGAGTTTTTGAAACCTAAGGTCCGTGAGTCCCGATACTAGTCTCTGTGGGGTGTCAAAAGCCTGGTCACTTAGCCGCAAGGTTGGGATGTGCCGAGACGAAAGTCGCTACATGGGATGATCTCGCCTTCAAACTCATTATTCTCGGGTGGAACGTGAAGCATAGAATTTTGTAAAACGTTGATCCATGGTTGAAATTCAAAATGGCACATTCACCTAAGATATAATAATTGTCGGGAGTGAAAAGTTCACAAGTTGCAAATATGAGTAGTGTTAGCATCTTAACTGATATTTAGCGGTGATTTCGTTTTAAGCTTGGTTTAGAGCAAGTGAAAAGTCAGGGACGATGAATTTATCATTTTTGGGGCATTCTCGGATCGAAATGCATCTTGTTCTATGATCCCTAACAGTTATGAAAATAACGAAAGTCAAATTAGTTATTAGCTAAAAAAAAATAAAAAAATATTAGTGGTAATAAGTTATATCTTTAATAATGGTAAAAACGGGGGCTTCTCTAAACTCTTGATTCTTTAATTCCCCTCGATGAACACTTAGCTACTTTTCGAGGTAATTAGTCGAGGGGGATCGAGATTCTTAGTTTTCTAAGTGCTTACTTGTAGCATTGCGTGAGGACACGGCAATATCTTAGTATGGGGGATTTTGGTATGTGTTTAATTACACATTCCTTTGACCACTAAAACCGGGCTTAAATGACTAAAAACGTACCAAAAATACATTGTATTTGTATGTTTTGCATTTGTATTGTGCAGGTAACGGATATCCAAGAAAAGGACAAAAATCGAAGCCAAAACGACAAAACCGAGCACGGGAACGGAAAGAGTACCCAAGAGCCGGGAGTTTGATAGCAAAAAGGTCAAATGGTCAACCTAAGTCAACCCTTGGTCAACCCACAAAACGACAAAACCCTCAAAATCCCAAGAAAACCCTTATTGTTAAATCCATTTGCACAAAAAGTCCAAAAACAATAACACCGTTAGTCCTTTATCACTTAAGGACTAACGGTCGTTAAATCTCTTATATTAAACCTTTCACCACTTAACTGAGCCCAAATAACATCCCCTGGCCTAATTCTTTTAATACACGAGCCCAGGTCAACTCGTTTAAACCCAAGTCAAACACTTGACGTATAAGAGAAAAAAGGGCGTGAGATGGGAATGACTGTTTACCATCTCCCCCAATTCACCTCTGAGTCAAAATTAAAGGGTATTTCTACTCCCTTTCATCCGTTCAACGTGGCAATAAAGATTCCAAATACCAAGTTCCATATCATCAAATGAAACGTCATCAAAGGCTCTTATTGGTCAAGACTCTGACAAAGAATGACACGCGGGGCTAAAAACAAACACACCTTGATGGGAAATTTACACTAAAAACAAGCCAAAAAAAGCACAAGGCCTCTGACACAAGGAATGCCACGCTGGCAATTCGTGTGCTCACAATCTCATCCAAGGGTCACAATTAAGTATCCAATGATTGAAAGGATTCAAGGGCAGAGATCAAATCAGAGGGGATTGTCTTTGAGGACCTAGAAGCATCCATCTCCTCCTATAAATACAAGCCTTGCTCACTCACATTACTATCTAGTTGGTAGTAGTTTTTAGTAGCTTTTTATGTAGCTTTTAATTCAGCTTATGTAATTTTCATTTTAATGTAATTTCAATTCTGTTTTTAGTCTATGTAACTTTAATTTCAAGTATTGTACTTAGTTTTTTTATCAATGAAATCTTAGTTTAATTTGCAAAATCTGTTTTCACTATTTGTGCTCTTATAAACTGTTTCATAAGCTCATACTACTCTTAAGCTACTAAAAGCTCATCAAATACTTGAATTCTAAATGGAATTGGATGGCTGCTTATAGAATTCAAGTAGGTATTAGTGCTTGAGGGTTAAGCTTTAGGATTAGACTAGGCATTGGAATTAAGCTTAAGCTGTTTGGATAAGCTCTATTAATAGCACTTAACAGTCTGTTGTAAGCTAGTATAAGTTACCATCTCTTTTCCTTTGTAATCTTACTGTCTTTATTCATAATCATAGTTTTTTATAAACTACATACTTAGCTTAATCGTTTGTAGTAGCTTATTTTTGTTAAATCTAGCTATCCTGCTTATTTTATTTATTTGTTATTATATCATTTGTTAGCATAATTCATAGTTCATTATCTTTTTCTATAAATCTTCATAAAAACCAAAAATAGTAATATAGTAGCTTATAATTCTGGCTTATTTGATTGCTTAAATATGTTCATTAGGTTGGTTAAAAGCTTTTTGATATCTGGTATTTGAATTTTGTCCATTGATTCTTAGTTTTATAAGCTGAAATATGGATTTGAAAAATTTAAGGGAGTGTTTGGGTCAAGCAGTACTAACTCAAGTTAGTACTGCTTGAGTCCTTTTGGTCTTTTGGATTCACTTCACATCTCATATGCAAGTTTATAAGATTAAGATTTTAATGTTTTAAAGGTTCAAAATAAGTTTTCATAAGATTGCTAGTTGTTTATATAAATCTGTTAGCATAAGTTCAAATTCTAGTTCATTTTAAGCTAAAGTAGGATTTAGCTGAGTTAGTTTCTCATTTCACACTTAGTTTGTTGTCTTAAATGTGTAGAAAACAAGTTTTCAGTCTGCCTCTATTGGACTCAAGTTTTGTCCACTTTGCTTGCAAACTACATCAGCAACAAAAAGAGCAAAGTAGCATTTTTCAATCTTAGAAATTAGAGGGTAAATCTAGTTATTAGGTCTTGATTTTTAGTATGCAAGTAGATGTTAGGTCAAATTATATAGGTTAGGACTTAATTTTGATTAGAAAGCTTGTTTGAATATATGTTTTTAGCCTGCAATTAAGTAATTTGTCATTTTAATAAAAACTTCAAAATCCAAAAGAAAATTGTGTAATCAGTAGCAAGTAGCTTTTTCATTTAAACTTTTCATAGCTTATTTAGATTTCAAATTCATTTTTGTTTACAGTTTTAGATAGTTCTTTGAATAAGCTTTAAGTAGGTATAGGGTATAAGTCCATAAGGTTCCATTATCTTATTAAAAATTAAGCTTAAAGTTGCCCTTAAGGCCTGTTTGGTATGCAGTTTTTACCAAAATGCTTATTTGAGAATTTTTAGTTTATTGCCATAAGTTTTTGTTAAGTTTCTGTCTTAACTAGCTTATTAGGTTAATATTAAGTTGTTTGTAGCTTATTAGGTCCAGGATTCAGCTTATTAGTCTTTTCATAGAAAAAACCAAAAACATCTAAAACAACATAAGTAGCTTTTTCATTATGATTTTTCAATGCTTAATTGAATTTCAAAATGTTCTTTGTTTGTTGTTTCAAGTAGCTTATAGGCCAGGCTTTAAGGTAGCATAAGCTAATTTTTTATATGGTTCCTCTAGCTTATTAAAAATAAGCTCAAAAGGTGCTATTCTGTCTGTTTGATTATCAGTTTTAGACTTAAGTGCTTTTCAAATGTCTCAGCTATTTGCTTGTTCCCTTTGCTTATTTCTTGCTAAATTAGCTTAATAGGTTATGATTTAGCTGTTAGTAGTTTAGCTTATCTTATTTTCAGCCTATGAAAGCTTTTGAGATAGTTTTGTTAAGAAAAATAGCTATAAGTCCTTTTGAGGGTATCTGTCAAAAAGAAAAGCTATTTTCTAGCTTATTCATTAGTTTTTAGGAAAAGTTTCTTTTACTAATTTTGCTTCTTTACATTTGTTTTATAACTTTGTTTTTGTAAGTTTTGAAAATAAAAAAATAGCAAAAAGTAAGAGGCAGGATTCGAACCTGTGTCCTCTTGCTTTACACACACAAGTCCCACAAACTCACACACTGTCCATCGCGCCCTTGGGTCTTTTTCAAACAAGTCTCCCACTAATTTTCTTTTATACACATTCAGTTTTCCTTTTCATTTTAAAAAGCCGTAGCTTATTTCTTAGAATTTAGGGCTTATTGTTTCAGCTTATTTTTAGTTATAATTTTTATAAAATCAGTCTCATAATTTTACACTTTTGGTAATTTTTCTAGATCTTTAGAAGTTCATTTACTATTTTAATCATTTTTCTTTGTTAAAAACTTTAAAAAATCATAAAAAAATAGAAAAATAATCAAAAAAATAATTTTCTTTTTTAAATTTTTTTCTTTTATCATATTCTAGGCTTAGGTTTCAAATTTACTTTCGTAGGGTTAATATTTTGAAAGTTCATTTTTTAAAGAACGGGATTTCGTTCCCGTTCTCGTTTTCCTTGTTTTTAAGCTTTAAACACCCTCGTTTTAGTATTTCCTTAGCTTTTACTTATTATCTAGTTAATTATAATTAGGAAAAGTTTAGAAAATCATTTAGGGTTTAATTTTAGTGTACTTGCTTATTTGTCGCGATTTATTAAATTCCCGTTAACGTTTTTAGTTAAAATTTGTTTTCCCTTAATTGTTTTTAAGTGTTTGCATTAATTTTCCCGTAGCTTTATAAATCCAATCATAATCTTGTTCCATTCAAGCATCGATTATCAAATCGACTCTCGACTTTCAATTGCATTCCTCGTTGGGGATAACGACCCGGGAATCATACTTCCGGATTACTACATTGAGAGACTTTTTTGATTCTTATCCTTGTTATATATTTATATATTTATTATATTTATTATATTAAGGGTTGAATCTTAAACAATCACAAGCAATCCTACCTTTATGAGGAGTGGGTATTCGATCCGGCCCAAGGAAAGAAAAGGAAAAAAAAACTTTTCTTTTTCTCGGTTTTCCATATTAGTCCTTTAACTATTAACGACTAATATTTATTCACGTTAAACTTTTAACTATCGTTTGTTTAAACACTATTAGTATATTGCATTAATATATTAAATACGTTGTTCTACATATTAACGTGTGCGTCCCTTTAGGCTCGAATAAATTCCCGGACATATATACTTTATATTTGTTCATATTCCAACAGCACCCCTCTTCCTTCTCGTCTCAAGCCATTTGATTGAGATTAAAACTAACCTTTGTTGATTGCGATGTGTTGAACTCAAACGGAGGACTTATATTTCTTGAAGTTTTTCTGTCACCCTTATTCCGTTAATATCTATATCTATCTTCTATATCTATACTATATGTAATAAAATAAGGTTTTTTACAAGTTCTTAAAGCTACAAAATTAAATACAGCATTAAAGTTTCTTATGTGGAATTTCATAAATATACTACCAATGTACAACCACTAAAGCATCTAAACCATAAAATAAATTATTTATTGTTGATGGCAAAAAATTAAATAAAATAGTAATTACATTGATAAATAAAAGTCAAACAACTGTTACTTAATTAGTTCAAAAGAAAACATTAAAAAATTCAACCCAAATTCATTTAATCAAAAGGAAATATTCAAGAAAGAATTAGTTTAGTCTGTTTGTTTGGATGTCAACTTTGGCAATTTATACTGCGTATTTTCTCTTATTTAGTTCCATAATAATCACGGTGAAAAGATCAAACCCGACCCTTAAACAGCATGGATTTACATTGTTTCGTTATTGTAAGTAATTTTTTTGTTTCTGTTGTTGATCTATTATAATGTTATGTAATATTACATTTGATTGGTTTTTCCATTCATTGGTGATTGTTAATTACATTATATCATGCATTAATCTTTAAACCCTAAAAACTAAAAATTGGGGAATTTTTTTTAAATCAAATTGAAAGTATAATACAACTGTAAAATTTAATTGATATAATTCAATAATTGCCTTTATATGTTTAATTTAATCTAAAAAAAATATTTGCTGTTCATCTATTGTATGGAGTAAATCAAATTATTCAACCCTACATTTAATGTGTTTGCAATATTTTTAGGAACTTTTTTGCTATAAAATGAATAGGCTTGATTGGTAAAAAATGTACAGAACAATCATCCTCGATTCACCTTCAAATACCCAAAAAAATATGGCTACATTCGTTTCAGGCTATATCAATGATCTTTCTGGGGTGAAAGACAACATAAAACTTCGGGTTTGAATTTTACAAACTTGGATGTAGCACTCTTATGCAAAAAAAGGTGTAAAGAACCTAGAATTGATTATTATGGATGAGCATGTAAGTCAGAATTTGTTATTGTTAAATTAATGTTTTTATTTGTTACATGTTTATTTGTGATCTATGAAGTGCATAATTTGAATAATTGTTCCTGTCCAGAATACCAAGATGCAAGCTTCTGTCAGACTGGGTTTGGTCAATCAGTTTAAGAATCGGTTGGAAGAAGGGAAAGCTATTACATTACAATGATACAGTTGGGGAGAAATACAGCTGAAATACCGAATGGTCAACAAGGCTTTGCGCCTAAGTTTTTTGTTCAATACTGATGTGGAAGTCTGTAATGATTTTATAGGATCGTTGTATGGGTTTGACTTTAGAAGCTACAGAAGTATAACTGACCTGAAGCAAGAAGAAGATAGTCAATTCGGTATGTATTGCTTCCATACTAAGATTTTAAATAAAGTATACCCATTTTTAAATTGCTAAAGCATTTGTAAACATTGAATCCACAGATGTCATTGGTCATGTTGTGGCTTGTGAAGAGCTTGACAATTATGACAAAAATGGTAAAGCTAGGAAAAAAACCACTCACTTTGGTGGATGCTGAGTAAGTGCCGTACATTATTGCTTATTGTATAATAACCTAAATACATTTGTATATATTATGGTAGTTAATATATGCTTTGCTTTTGTAGTGGCAACGAATTGAAATGCACTTTATGGTTAGCTTTTGCACAACAGTTTAGTGATTTCTTGGGTACGTGTCCGAATCACGGAAAAATCATTGTGGTTCTTCAACTGGCAATGATGAAGATATGGGATGGTAATATCTAAAACCAAGCTACCATTGTTATTTAATTGATTTCCTATTAACTTTTGTTATTATTAAATTTCGGTATTATAGGCAAGATGTGTGTGCAAAATGGATATAATGGAACAAAGCTCTTCACCTTTAATTGTACCACCCCAATTGTGGATGAGTCCTTCATTGATGTTAAAGAGTATAGTGAAAGGTAATTTTTAGCAATGTTGTATACAAATTATGATAATGCCACAGCTGCATTAAACTAACAAACATTAAACAATATTAATTTTTAGGGTCTTTGCAAACCAAGATGTTGCAGAATCTGAGAATACTGCTTCTCGCATCTCCACAGCCTCAAAAACTCTACTAAGGAAAGTTTTGTCTCTAAGATTCCTCCAAAGAATATCGCAGAACTCTTGGATGTGGCACAGGTACCAAAGAACATATTGTCATTATTAAATTTTATGTGCGTATAACATTATATAGACCAACAACAAAATTTGTCTAATAATTAATGTGTTTCCTTTTAGGGTGTTACTTCGGTTATAGTCGGTACAATAATTGCGATACATGAGGAAGAAGGTTGGTGGTAGATAGGTAGCAAAGTCTGCAAGAAGAAGGTTATTCGTTCTTCTGACATGGTTGATCTTGAAGCTAAAATGCCAAACAAAAAAACAGATGTTAAGGATGATTGGTACTGCACTAAGTGCAATGCCGTTCCCAATATCAAAACTATGTGAGTTTGAATGTCCCTAACTAAAATTTTATTTTATGTGCTTTCAGCATTGAATATTCAAATAGTGTGTAACAGCGAAAAAAACCCAATATGACATATTTTGATTGTTAGGTTCTGTCTTCAAATTCGTGTACAAGACGAAACTGGAACCATGTCGTGACACTTTGAAATGATAAAGTCCAACCTGTTGTTAATAGATCAGCTTATCAGCTTTGTGAAAAGTATGGAAAGGTATGAATGTATCGATATTTATATAAGAATACCTTTCCATTTGATATCCTATCGACTTGTGAATTTATTAAATTTGTGTATACATATGTTGTGCGTAGTGAGAATGCATATATTTTCCCCACAGAGATTACAACTTTGGTTGGGAAACGGTATGCATTTAAAGTTTCAATTGATGAATACAATGCCAAGAAGCTGTTGCCAGTGTTTACAGTGTTGCGTTTGCCTGATGATCCACAAATTATCGAATCTATCCATCCCATGGCAACTCCAACAAAGGTAGCCTTCTATAAAGTTCTTCATAAACTATTTTACTTTCAACATTAGCATAATCTTATTATTCCGTACTGTAACTTATATGTCTACTATTTTGTAAATGCAATAGGAATCAGAGGCAACAAGCTCAGTCGCTCCGTCTGTGAATCAATTGGTAGGTGTCCTTTATACATTTACTACCTTTGCGACACATAAGTATTATTACTGTTTATTTACAAGTTGTGTTGTTTGGTATAGGATTTAGAATCACAGACTGATGAGAACACAACACCCGTCAATACCGGTAAAATCAGTCATGCAACTTCTGGTCGAAGTGAAGATTGAGAAGGATGCATGAAAGATGTTATTCATCTACTTCAATGTGTGGCTATCAATAATAATGTTATGTCTTTAGTTGTTTTTTGGAGCTTTTTCTTAGACAGTGTCTGGATGTCAACCATGTTTTGGTTCTGGCATGGTTTTTTAGACAATTTCTTTCGTGATTTATGCAATGGGTTGTCCCAATAAGATTTATGCGCTTTTGCATGCTTTGTTTTTTTAATGTTCCAGCTATTGTTGATCTGGAATGCGTTGAAAGTGAAGTTGAATGAATAAACATTGTTATTGTTTTTTACTCATGAACATTGTATTATTACATTATACTTATGTTAACATCACATGTTATGTTTAGATACGGTATGAAATGCTGATAACCTTAATGTAGTTACATGCCGTTTAAACATGTAGACAAATTTAAGACTTTACAATTTTGAAAGTTGCATTCATGGTAGAGAGTAAATAAATAATTTGATATAAGTCAATCACTGCTTTTTTTTGTGTCAAATGTTTAAAACAAAATAGACATGATTGATTGATTATAATTTAAATTGTTTACCATTGTTGGTTTTCACTGAGGAAATAGAAACTGATCACATCTGTTTATATCTTTCAAGAAACTGATCACGTCGTCGATTTCAACTTCTTCAGTGAAGAATAAAGTTTCATGTGCCATGAACCATGCAAAACTTTATATGCTTTTGTTTTCTATAATAAATGTATTCCAATATGATTTTAGTTATGGATTGGTTTGAATTACTTTGCATACTATGGTTGGGTAATGTCAGTTTATTCTATTTCGCATACTATTAGCTAATCCTCATGTATTAATTTCGCATTTATTCTAAGTAATTGTGTTTATTTTTTACAGTTCAAATTCTACATTAATGCGCTATTCAATTTCACTTAAAATATTATGTTGAAAAAACCATTTCCATATATATTTTAATTAATGTTGCTTATCTATTCAAAATATATTGTGTTGCTAAATGCTATAAAACCTATCATCTTTTAAACCAAAAATTCAAACCTATCATCATGTTGAAAAAATCATTTCCATATATATGTTAATTAATGTTGCTTATCTATTCAAAATATATTGTGTTGCTAAATGCTATAAAACCTATCATCTATTATACCAGAAATTCAAACCTATCATCATGTTGAAAAAACAATTTCAATATATATGTTAATTAATCATTCCTTTAAATGAAGAACCGTTTTTGACTGGTATTTACTATTGTTTTAATAGCCAATTAAAAAATAGTTTAACATATTCAAGGTCAAAGACTGCCTATCATTGTATTTACTAATGTTTTAATAGCTTTACAAAAATAAATCACTACTCATTCATATTTAACAACTTTACTAATATAAAACCCTTCATTTTTGTTATATAAATCAAATAACAAATCATTAAACTATATCATTCTAATCATCAAACATAAAAAATGCCTCTTCTTTTATCCACTTCACAAAAAACCAACATGATTAGAGCATTCAAGTAAGTTCTACTAATTGTGTTTACAAATTTTATGATATCATGTAATATGTTGTTTGTCGATAAAACAAATTTATTGTGATTATAAATGATTTTTTTGGCAGCAATCGCTTCACTCTGTTTTCTTGAGTTTTTGGTCCATAATTTTTTAGCAAACTGATGGGTGCTTTAGTTTTCCTTGCAAGCTTATGCTCCAAGAAAGTCTGTGCATGTAGTATGACATTGTGGACTTCAATTCCAAATCATGTTTGATTAATGCAGGCAAGTTGATTTTTATCTGTAGTATATATAACATTTGATCGTATACATTTAAATTAATAAGTTCTTATCATGTTTGTATTATGTTATTTTTGTTTGTAGGATATATAATTTATTGTTAGCCTCAAAATATTGAGTCGAACTGGAAGTTCGTTCATTATGTATTTAAGTCTCGGTCAATCAATTAGTTAATGTTGTAATAGGATAATATCGGGAATCGGGCTCGATAGATAATCTAATATTGTATATGTTTCGGGTTTAATCCCAAGCAAAACCCGAGCCCGGGTCCTAGTTAAATATCCCGCGCGTCACTTTTAAGTGTCGGGGTATATAAGGAACTTTTCCACTTGGAAAAGTTAGTTGTTCAAAATATCTAAATAATATCTTTTTCATTCCTAAAATTCTCTCATCTCTCTCTCTCTCTCTCTTCTTTCTCTCTCTAAAAACAACTCAATTCCTCATCTCATTTCTAGTTCAAATTCGTGATCGATTATATGTTTTGAAGTGTTAATCGGGTTCCTACAATTGGCATCAGAGCTTCAAGGGTGGATTCGTGTTTGATTTGTGGCTAAAATCATTAAATTTCGTGGCTTATTTTTTTGTTGTTAAAAAAAAAATACCAAGCAAAAATCAGATTTGATCTTTGTTTGTGGTTAAAGACGTTAAAGACTTGTACTTTCGAGCTTAGAACTATCCCTTGCATCATAACTAGGTGGTTTTAACATCACTTCGTAGCTTTCAAGAATGGTTGATGATATTGTTCTTGGTTGCGTTTTGACATTGGTTGCGTTTTGCTCATTGATTGCGTTTTGGTTCATTGCGTTTTGATTGCAAGTTGCGTTTTGAAGACATGTATTGCGTTTTGACTAAGGAATACTCTGCCCAATTTTTTATTTTGTTGCGTTTTGACCAAATCTCAAGCTGCGTTTTGATTAAATGGTCATTGCGTTTTGATTCAAAAGTCACTGCGTTTTGTTAAAGATCGTTGCGTTTTGCTTAAATTTCGTTGCGTTTTGATTTAACTTTCAAAAAAAAAAACAACACGTTTAGCGACATTTTTTTTAAGTAAAATGAAATTTTTTCTATAGCTTTTTTAACTTATTTTTACGTCAAATCCAAATTTTGGTAATAGGGTAAAAAAAAATTCCGGTCGACACCCTTTTAGCGACACTTTTTTCGGGAAAAATTAAGTAAAATAAAAAAAATTTCTATAGCATTTTTAGCTTATTTTTACACCAAATTTAGATTTTGGTAATAGGGTAAAAATAATTTTTTTTCATAATCCAACTGCGCCGAATTCCAAACAAACCAAAACCAAAACCATCGAGAAGGACTTAAACTGCACAAATCATTCACAACAAACAAACCATTAACTACCAACGATCATTCATTCACGGTTATCTAGTGATCTTGTAAAATCCCGTTAATCATTTGTCGGTTTTGATCATAGACGAGTAAAATCCCGTGAACGTGAATTGCATACAACCACAATTTCAATCACATCATATCCACTTAAGATCCAACAAAATCTTTCTCACTTCATAATTAATAACCATTCATTCATCATGTCTACTTCAGTCAACACATCCTCGACAGATAGTCAAATGCATAATAATATCATGGCAGCTGGGTCAAAAGATCATCCTCCAATGCTTGGACCAGGAAGATATTCACAATGGAGTCACGTTTTCTACGATACATTGACACAAAAAATAATGGTGAAGGACTGAAAAAATGCATACTTAATGGTTCCTACGAGCCAACAAGTGTACTTATTCAAGTTGTTCCAGCAGCGGAAGGTCGTCCTGCAGTTCAACAACATACAGCAATTGAAACTGTATTGAACATGACTCCAGAGAACAAAGAACACTTTCAGTCTGAAAAGGAAGCAATTTTCTTGCTTTTAACTGGTATTGGAGATGAAATCTATTCAACTGTTGATGCATGCAACACAGCAAATGAAATGTGGATAGCCATTGAAAGGCTACAACAGGGTGAATCGTTGAACGTACAAGATGTAAAGACCAATCTGTTCTGGGAATTTGGGAAGTTTACTTCTCGGAGATGGAGAATCCATGGAGTCGTATTACCTCACGGTTTTACAAATTGATGAATGAGTTAACAAGGAACAACTTGCAAGTTACAACAATGCAAGTGAATGTTCAATTTCTTCAACAACTTCAACCAGAATGGTCAAGATTTGTGACGATTGTCAAGCAAGCAGAAAAGATAGACATCGTCTCATATCACAGACTGTTTGACATTCTGAAGCAGTTTCAACTGGAGGTTAATGATATCCGTGCTGAGAGAATAGCCAAAAGTGCAAATCCATTAGCACTCATTGCGGCTGCTCAACCATATTCAGATACTTACTATCAAGCACCAAAACCTCAAAGATCAAATGCAACATCATCTTCCACAAGACAAAGTGCATCTACCAGACACAAAGGCAAAGAGGTCGCCAAACCAATTACACCTCAATCTGAGTCTGTCTCTGAAGAAGACAGTGATCCTGAACAAGCTCAGAGGGACAAGGAAATGCAAAAGAATTTGGCACTCCTTGCAAAGTATTTCAAGAAGCTCTACAAACCTACCAACAACAACCTTCGAACTTCTTCAAACTCCAGGAACAAGACTGAAGATACCACACCAAGGTATAACAATGACAATTAGTCAAGGCAGTTTGGGAATCAAAGGACAATGACAGTTGCTGGGGGCTAAAACACACTTATCTTAACAACCTTATAATCTTCTTCTAATGATTATAATACTCTTCTAATCAAAACCCAATCAAAATCTTCAAGAAACTCCAAGAAAACTAGTCCTAAACACCTTCAAATCTTCAAGAAACTACACCAATCTTTGCAAGAGGCAAGAGGATGGTGTTATAAAGCCTAAAATGAGTTGAATAATTTTGTGAGATGGTGATGGTGGTGGTGTTTGAATTCGGCAGCCTAGGACCAAGAAAGGATGGAGAATAGATTTGAAATGGAGAAGTGAAAGGATTATTGCATGTTATGGGAAATGAAGTAGTATAATTGTGTTTATAGGAAATTGGAAAATGTGGAGTGTGGGTTTGGTTATGTTGGAGCCGGCCATAGGGCCATGGGGAGGCTAAATTTTTTTTTTTTGATTTTAGTTTGTGATAGTTTAATTAAAGTGTAGGTTAAGGTTATAAAAGAAAAAGGTAAGGTTTAAGGTAGGAACGCGAGTTTTAGCAAGAAAATTCGGAAACGCGAATCACAACGGAAAATGAAAATGATGAGAATTATAATCATTGGGGAATAATATGAGATTATTAAATCACTTACGATGCAAAGACGGAATAGATTCCTAATCACGGCTTACGCAAAGCTAAAAACGAGAATTTCTTACTAAATCGGGTAAACGTAAAATTTAATAACTCGCTTAAAAATGAAAATAGAATTAAAACTAGGAGTAAATAATGACCTTAAGTACGGAATGTTACAACATTGTTGCAGCATAAGGCAATAGCTCTTTTGTTGTCACAGTACATTGAAATTTTATTGAATCCAAGGCCATAGTCGGTAAGCTGTGATCTCATCCAAAGGATTTGAGCACAACAACCAGACATGGAAATATATTCAGCTTCCGTACTGGATATCGCAGTGCTTTTCTACTTTTTTGATGACCAACTAACAAGTCTGTCTCCCAATAATTGCATACATCCAAAAGTACTTCGTCTAGTATCTTAGCAACCCACATTATCAACGTCTGCATAAGCTGTTAGAGAAATAGAAGAATCCTTTGTGTAACACCCCCGAAATTTCAACAATGCGACATATTAATGATAGCTACATTGCAATACAAGGTACTACAAGAAAGCTCAATGTCTGAAAAGCCTGTTGTATGAGATCCCATATGCATACTTCTGATCTGCGCAAAAAGATATGCCCTAAAAGGGAAGGAGACCATGACTTCTTGATACGTGAGTAGTATTAAATTGAATGAAGATTATGTTAAACCATATGATTACACACAATAACAATTAGTCTTTATGAAATTTTCAAAGCACCCTTATGGAGATATCTTTATCAGTTGGAACGCGGAAAGGAAAGTGTACGGGTATACTCGATGTGGAGAAATCCGTTTGTTAGAACAAAACAAACTTGCTAAAAACGTCGGCTTTATGACCACGGTTAGGAAACTTAGTAATAGTAGACAAGTTTTTAACGGACATGACATTTTAACATCAATCAATTTAGGGAAATTGTTGATCATATACTTGTTTTAACATTACTAGTGTTTGTTTTGAGTACCAATCTGCTATGATATGGTATCTTTTGATAAAAAAACCTTTCTAATGCCTCTTTCCATAAAATCACAAAATGATAGTTCGTTTGTGAACTTGAACTTTAAACGGTAAAGCATGAGATTTAAGTTCCGTTAAATCCCTTGAAAACAGAGATTGACGAATTGAATCTGAGAAGGCTGATTTTTCAAAATATATGTATCTATCTTCTCGTAAGAGTTGTGTGTCTAAAGGATGTTATATGTTCATATTTGCATTCTATGTCTGATTTAAAATTGCTTATGCTGGAATTACAATGCTTGTATCTTATATAAAGTCAAAAGTGTGAATGTCATTGCACAAAGCTTTCGAAACAATCTGAATCTGTTAACTAAATCGTATGGTTCATATTAATTTTGTTAATATAGTTTTTCTAGAACTTGAAAAACACATCGATTTCTCTTGATCTTGATCTTAATGCAATGTAAGAACAAATGAAAAACAATTCGTTTGCAAAAGTAAAAGGTTCTAATGTATTTCGAAAAGATCGTGAACATTATCATGAAATACAAGATTTGATAGCTCGCAAATGCAAGACAAGAAGATAGCCATAAGTGAGTTAAGAAAATCATCGAGAAATGCAAGGAAAGTCTGTGGATAAAATCAGTTTAATAGAACCATTTTGTTGTTCGACAAAACAAATGATCAACGATTTTCCGCTCGCTAAAACATCAGTTGTAGGAAAACCGATCCTCTTTTTCTAATTCTACTGAAATTGAGTAGTTTTCATAACAAAAACATGTCGGTTATTAAATTAATGTGTCGGATGGTTTGTTTAAGAACAAGGTCACTCAAACAGAATTTGCCCTCCAGATTAGAAAACAAGCAGTCAGAAGCACCAATGTGATTTACACTGGCCCCTTTAGGAAATAACAAGCATGTGTCATCTCAGTCACCTAAGAATTTGTAGCCTTCAAAATGACTGGGTTATAACTAACTACCGAGAGAAAGCTATAGAAAAGTAATGCACAACTCAGAAAGAAAAGAAGTAAATGGACAACTAGTATGATTGATCCTATAGATTACCCAACACTGTAATGGTTGCAAACCAAAACTAATGAAGTGGACAAGATCAATGAGTAGTCGGGTTTCGAAACAAAGATGTTCACTTGGAGAAACATAGGAAACAAAGACTTTCTAGAAGTTTAATGAATTGCGATGTCTTACAATTACAAAAAAGTGCCTTTTCAGTGCAATCCATGATGTATGCGTCTTAAAATACCCTCTCAAGTTAAATCTCGTGCGCCTCTGCACAGAATAAAGAATCAAATCCCATTAAGACAACAAAGAGATTTATGCCCGTAAGAAAAGTAAAGTGCACTAAGAAAACCAGAAAGTCAAGATACCCACAGGACATAGGTTCTCAAACAAAAAGATAATCGAACTGTCCCTGAGAGTTACAATGAATCCTAGTTCTTGTGTTAGGTGGAAACCAAAAGGGCTAGAATACTTTAGTAATGTTACTCTTAGGTGGATTCCAAAGGAAAGTTACTTACTCTTGCTCGGGCAGGTTGACAGTAAACCGCGCATGGTTCAATAGTAGATATCCCTCATATATGAATGCAAACAAACTCTGGGTTTAAGTGCGGTTATGTCATTCAATGGTCAAACAGCACAACGAATTGACCTAATGCAGATTCACTTAACATGAAAAAGCAGCGAAAATCTACTGAGTGTGGTTTCTGAAATTATTGATCTAAGAAAACCAGTTCCAGAATGGTTTCACAAAGATGAATTTTACAATGATGTTGATCACAAAATAAAAAACAGTTCTCAGATCCTCGCAACCACAATACAACAAGGATGTCTGTTGGAAATTGTCTCTTCAGGCGCCTCGTTCCTCTCAAGACAAAAAGGCGTCAGATTATGACAACTCTGCCCGTGCCCCAAGAAATGTTGTTCATACTGCAGAGAAGACAAATTCGTTCACAACTAGGGTCGTAATTTCTCTTTTTTTTTTTTTTTTACTTTTTTAGTCCTTACTTGAAGATTATTACAATCCAACACAGAGCAAGCTGTGGAATAACAACAATGATCAAGCTACGAACTGCATTGTTTCGCAAGAAGCTGACTTTTTCAATCCTTTTTATACACGGGTACAAGAAATTGGTGAGTCTTCCTCTGCAAACATTGATAATACAGATGGCATTCATTTCAACCACAAAGTCATGAAATTACCGATGGACCAATGATCATCATTAGAAACAAGTTATGTGGAATCAACCATGCCAGTTCAACAAGACGACAGCTTGCCACAGATCCTGAATTGTGTACGCTTCGCGCTCACGGTGAGTATTGTTGAACCAAAGAACATTAAGGAGGCAATGGCTGATTATGCATGGATCAAAGCAATGCAAGATGAACTTCATCAGTTTGACAGACTAAAGTCTGGGAACTAGTCGACAAACCATTTGGGCGAAAGATGATTATAAGCTAATGTGGTTATGGCACGACATTGTTGGATGAAGGTCCAGACTAGTATTCGCAACAAAGTACGATCTTGTAGCTAAAGGTTATGCTCGGATGTGGTAGTGATTTTGAAGAATTCATTTTCACCAGTTGATCGCTTGGATGCAGTTCGGATTTTCGTTGCCTACGCAGCACATAAGTCTTTCAATCTATCAGATTGGACGTGAAAATGGGCATTTCTTAAGTCACTGAAGGAGCGGGTTTATTGTTGCTCGCCAGAAGGGTTCGTGATCCTGATCATCCAGAAAAAGTCTACCTTCTAAGAGCTTTGTATGGATAAAGCAGGATCCAAAGAGCCTGTTATGATGAACTATCATAACTTCCTGAATGTCCATTAAGGCTTTACTAAAAGTATAATTTACCCTAACTTTATTACTAAGATTAAAATAAGGGAGGATATTCTACTTGTGCAGATTTACGTTGATGACATAATTTTTAGGTTACAACCCTAATATTCAAAAAGATATTGAAAAGTTAATTGAAGTATGATTTGAAATGTACCTTAATGGGGGAAATGAAATTCTTTTTAGGACTTTTTTTTCAGGATCACCAGTCCCCAAAGGTATTTTTATCATCAGCAAAGTACGCTTTAGAAATTTGAAAAGCATAATATGGACAATTGTCACTCTATTGGTACACCATTGGTTACTAAACCAAACTCGATGTAGTTTTTGAGTGGAGATACCCGTAGAGCCTAATCTGATTATCATAGTAAAATCGGTCACTCAGTATTGAACATCTTGGAGGACCAGACTTAGTGCAAGTAGTTATGTATCTGTGCTCCGTTATCTAGCACGACAACATCAAAAGGCACCTCAAGGAGGTTAATAAAGAATCTTTATATACCTAAAGGGTACATTACACATGGGACTCTGGTATTCCATATGTTTCTGGCTTTGCAACTAACAGCTTTACAGTCGCTGATTCATGCCAGATGCATTGATACTCGAAAAGCAATTTGTGAGGTTAATGTTCCTTGGTTGATAAGCTATAAGTTGGATGTCAAAGAAAACAAAACTGACTGCAATGTTTCAGCAGAGCAGAGTATGTGGCGTCTATCTGCAAGTTGTGCTCATAGTAATGTGGATGAGGACACAGCTTCAAGATTATGGCTTCAACATACACAATATACCGTTGACTGCGGACTCTCAGTCAGAAATAGATATATTCATGCAACCCCGTGCACATTCACGGACAAAGCCATTCCATACTCGGTTTCATTCATAAAGAACAGTTGGAAAATTGGTTAATTGAACTATATTTTGTCAGAATAAATACCAATTAGCTGACCATGTTTCAAAAGCCATTACCTGAGGATCAGTTATACAGATATCTTGTCAGAGGATTGGGATATGAGATGTTTGACTCCAGCTGATCTGGAGGTTCTGACAAATGAGACTGCTTGATATCGTCATCAACTCACCATGATACATTCTTCTTTGAGAAATACCAAAATACAAAAAATATAAAAAACTTCAAAAGAAAATACAAAATTCAGAAAAACAGGAAAATTTCCAAAAGATTCTTCAGACATGTCTCTTGGATCGATAACCATTTACGTGCTTAGAAATGTCTGATTAAAATTGAACGGGATGTGTAAATGAAGTTCGAGCGAGAGTTGCAAATTGGTTTCAAAATGTCATTTCTAATTTCAAAATGGCTTATGTGCAATATCAGTACATAACCCGGACTATAATAAAGGAGGTTTATAACTTATCCTCAACGAGAAAATTAACGTTCTCGGTCTTGAGCTGCTTCTTACATAGACATTCATGTTTTTAGCTTATGAAAAGGATAGTGTACGTTTCAGTGCGTTACCCTACGTTCTGAGGAGAAGTCCTCTAACATATGGTTTTTCAAAATGTTGTAACTCGATTTTTCATGAACTTTATACATGACAATTTTACTCTTCAAAATTGTGTGTTCACACTCCAACCTCACAATGTTTCAAAACGGACAAAATTCTCAATTGGTCCTATTTGTTTGAGGGGGAGTTTTTCGAAAAACAGAAGTTTTGAATGATTCTTGATACATCAGCATCGACAACTTTATGTATTCAAAACATTATCAAAATGTTCCAAACTATTCATGCTGACCATATTTTCTCCCACTGGAATTTTGCAAGACATATTTTAATCACAAGGTATTTCAAAAACTAAGTGTTTATTATTTAAAATAAGGGTGAAATGTAAATAAATCTGATCTATTCGACTCCATGTGCTGAGACTTTATGAAAAGGTGTTATGGTTTGATGCTTATACCCTAAAAACATCTTAATTTCGCCTCGACGATTTTGATGTCATAAGGTGGTTAGGTTAGGAATCCTATTCCTTGAATCCAACCAGAACCGGGAGGGATCGAACCAGGATATCAAGTTAGAAATTTTTGGAAAATAATAGTCCTTAGGTATGATTGAGTATGAATGGTAAATTGGATAAAGGCCGACTATTGATGAGCTAACACTGGAACATTCAACAAGGTGTTAGTAATGACGTCCTGGTAAGCATTGAAGGCGTTGAAGAATTAAAAAGAAATGTATGGATAAAGGTTCTAACAAAAGAAGCCTCACACAAACTTAGCAGAAAATACGGGTCATACATATGCTGTCCTGAATCTACAAGTTGATTGCTGACATTGAAAAAACGTGACATGCATGGACCCAGTGATCGCAATGCACAACCCGTCCTAGCCATTCGAGTTTCTCTCAACTGAATTGTTCATTGTCACAGAGATACACATGTTATCTATTGACATCTCACTTTGAGATTGTTGATATTGATAGGTGGCTGTCTGCTCAGCTCCGAGTACTTAAAACCTCAAAAAGCATATGAGTTCTAGGAGACAAGAGATAAATCTAATCTCGTTAGGACACATTTCCATTTCAACACTTGTGAATATCATCAAGTCACAAGCTGTTAACAAGAGTCCTATGCATTTTCATTGTGATATTGCCTGACACTTCCGAGTTGATACACTTATGTATTCACAATGGAAGATGGAAATCTGCTTGAGCCAGCAATCAAACAAGCTCTGGTAGGTGACTTACGAGATTCTTATATGATTCAATCTTGGGACAAATTGGATATGATTTGGTCCAGTAAATGACTTGAGGTAATGAATTTTGATAAAAACGGACACTCTCGGATGTGTTACAAAACTCTTTAACGAGGACCGTCGATTGATTTCAAATCTTTATCTTGCTAGTTTATCAATAACGTAAATCCTGCAGGTTTCAAACGTGGTATCAGGAACCTCAATCCATTCAAATGCTCAATCTATGAAGTCATACTTATCTAGAAAGTCAAGATTTAAAGACAAAGACTTCGCACTCTGAAATAAAGCTTTGCAAGATAAAGCAATAGTATGAGCTTGTTGGTCAAAGACACAAGGTTCGCAAGATGGATTAGCCGATCGCTAAGCATGAAGGAAACAAGCTTACAAACGAGACAAAGACCAAGAACACTCAAGCTTAAAACGACGCAAGAGCAATCTCGCACTGATTCATGAAGGATTGTCATCAATGAACTCACTTTCGGGGGAGATTGTTAGCCTCTATTTATATTGAGTCAATAAAGAAGCTTCGTTTCACCGCCCATGTCAGGACCTACTTCAGAGGGATGTTTGTTAGCCTTAATTTATTGAGTCGAACAAGGAAGTTCGGTCACTCTACGATGGAGCTTCGGTCTTTAATTAGTTAATGTTGTAATAGGATAATATCAAAAAAAAAAAAAAAAACAGGAATTTGGGCTCGATAGATAATCTAATATTGTATATGTTTCGGGTTTAATCCCAAGCAAAACCCGAGCCCGGGTCCTAGTTAAATATCCCGCGCGTCATTTAACGCGACGGGGTATATAAACTCTTTTCTATTTAGAAAAGAGTTAGTTGTTCAAAATATCTAAAAATATCTTTTCTCTCATCTCTCTCTAGTTTCTCTCTCTAGAACAACTCTTTCTTTCTCCTTTCTAGTTCTAATTTCGTGATCGATTGTATGTTATGAAGTGTTAACGGGATCCAACAGAATCAACTTGTTGAAATCTTCAACTACGTCTTATTATTTCATTATCTTCGCTATCCATTCTCGTCTCACCTCAAATTACCTCTCGAATTGACGTCTTGATTATCTCGTCCGAAATAATCCAAGAACTTTTTACTTAACGAAAGGTTAATTAAAATGTCAATTATCACTTTTATCATTGAAACACAATGTTAAGTTTATTTGCCCTTAAAACTATTAAATATATATATATAAATATATATTACTAATAATAGGGATTAAATAAATTCGGGCCAAAAAAAATTTGATCAGGTGGCGGCCCCCTTAAAATTAAGGGGACCGACTTGTTATTTTGGGTGGCCCTCTTAAATAATTAAGGGGACCGCCCTATCCACGAAACCAAACACCCTTTTTCTGACGAACACTTTACCAAAATCAAATTTTTTTTCATTCCTCTTCCTCTCCTACCCACTGTGAACAAACACCATAGCCAAAAACCTTCAAAAACCAATCTTCAAATTGCCTAATTAACCAAAATTCGCAAGGGATTTTCACTAACAAGACAATCAACAACATTTATTGTAAGTTTTCCATCATTCTTTTCATTTGATTTCATCCAATTTTGCTCTTAATCAAAATTGGGTGTTCTTCATTATTTTTATACTTTTTATTTTGGTCTAGGATTTCCATAACTATAATGATTCCCATAGTCATAGGAGCACTACAACCTTGATAGGATTGAAACAAAACACTTATTGAGTCAAAAATTTAGAAACATGTATATACTCATGAATCACATAGCGATATTTTGGATCTTAACTTATCACATTATTGATTTACTTGCTAAAAATGTAAATATAATCAAGGTATTTGATTTTTCAAAATCATAATTTATACATTTTCAAATCAATGAGTAACATTTCTATAAGATTTGTAAATGAGTGTTTGGTTCGTTCTTAGGAACAATTTTTTGAGTCAAATATGACCATCACTATAGTTCTGTCAAGTGTTATAAACACTTAATCAAACTTGTATAAGTCATCAAGATATATAAATTCATATATATATATTCGATAGTCTTTTTATAAATGGCATAAATAAAGGGAAGAGTGTGGTTTATGCTTTAAACCCTTGTTCCTTATTTTCCTTATTATATTTTTTTTGGTAACATTTTATGTTGTTGATTACTTGTTTAGGTGACAAAATGCCGAAAGCTACTACAACCGATATATCCCTCACTAAATCCTACATACCAAAAGTATCCAAAATTCCCAGCATCTCCCCTACCATTGCCCAATTCTACAAACCTATTGAAAACCGCAACATTCACGAAGGTCGTGTTGTTGATCAAGCTTACTACAAATCCAACAACATCGAGCGTCTCTTTACTAATATTCGTGTTAGCCTCACTTTTAGTGAAGCTGGCGTCTTACACATGAATTGGATTAGTTTTGGACACTGCGTATCACGCAGGGGTCTTTTATGTTAACTAGGAATAGTTAGCTTTTTCTTCTTGTATAAATACCCCTCATGGCTCTCCATGAGGGGGTGGATGTTCATTTCTTATTTTTCCTTAATCTAATATTCCATCTTTTATTGTTCATCCCCTCTCTCTACTTTTCTCTCACTAAAACTACATAATGATTTATCTAGTTTATTTTGATCAACCAAGACCTCCCGAAAAGGTGTTTTTTATCTCGTACAATTCGTTTCAATTGTCTCTTTCAAATCAACAAACCGATTGTTCTAAGATTTATTCTAGACTTCTATAGCCAAGTCACGGTATAAACTGATGAATATGGTTATCTTGTTATCTCCTTTATGATTCAACACGAATTCATAACTCTTACTCTCGCTCAATTCGGTCAAATTCTCAAAATTCCATACAATGGTCAAGCCGTTTTTACAAACGAATGGGATCTTGCATCTCTTGAGTATTCTCGAGAAACCGAGGGACCATATTGCACCGATCTTCCGACTCCCGACGACATTCGTCGACTTCTTGAATTGGAACGTGTCATGGTAGACCGTACCATTAAAAGTCAAACGGTCTCTCTCAATCCAAATCAAATTCTCACCAAAGAATTAAGCCCCGACATGAAGCAATGGGAAGAGCTCATTAGAGAAAATGTGTTCGGACTAGGAGGACATCGGGATCATCTTCCCGCTTGTCTTGCTCACATGTTGTATTGTGTTGTTGCCGAAGAACAATACAATCTTGCTTATTTTTTCGTCAAAAGAATCCAATGTGCTAGATATACTCCAACCGCTAATCTTCCGTATGGCATGTTTCTTACTCGTCTTTATCGACACGTCATGGAAACATATCCTCATCTTGACAATGGCATTTATGACATTGTTGATCGAGTCATGCGTCCTCTTGCCCTAAAACAAACTCGACGACCTCGAAGTGATCGTGGCAAGGCACGTCATTCCGTATCTTCTTCATCTTCTCATCATCAAGGCACGTCATCTCATCAACACGATGATGATGATGATGATGATGATGATAATGTCCAAACTTCTCGTGCAAGTACTCCATCTCCTACCACCTACCTTAACTCTCTTGATCCTCTCAACTACCAAAACTACCAAATGCCTTCCGCTTCCGAACAAACCGATGAAACTCTCTTTGAACGACAAACCGTCTTGCTCAACCAAACGCAACAAATGCATAAGGAGATGCGCGGAGGTTTCAAATCATTTGGAAAGGCACTAAAAGGAGTGTTTAGCAAGAAGAAGAAATGAAGACATAGGATTGAAGTGAGCTAGATGGCTAAGTGTAGTTTAAGACAATTTTTAACTTCATTATGTGTATGTTATTAACAACTTGTGTGGTGATCATCCGATGTATTCGGAAAGACTTATGTGTTGGTTATTTTTAGGTACTTGTTTGCTATGATGACTTAAACATTTGGTTGTTTTATTAAATCAACTAGTTGTGCCACTTTGGTTTCATAATTTAATGTGTTTATTACATGTTATATGATTAAATATGCTCATAAAACTCAATAGGGCTTGCTGCAAATAAACCACCAAAACAGAAATACTCTCACAAAAATCTGAGAAAAATCATTTTTCTGTGAAAAATGGAACCAACAGAGGGCGGCCCCCTTAATTCAACACGGGCGGCCCCCTTAATTTTAAGGGGACCGCCCCCTATTTAAGGGGGCCGCCCTAGTATTTCACGGGTAAAACAGTATTTTTTCTGCTTTTTGACCCTCTTTTACCTAGTCTCAGCTATCTTTGTCCAAAATGCTCGAACATAATTTGGAATAATTTAAACTAGTTCAAACTCATTCCATTTTCAAACCATTTCCTTCCCATAAATTCCCTCTAAAATGATCATCTCCAACACACCATCTTCTTCATCATTCATCAACCATTATCAACATCTATGGCATCCACTAGAGTCTCTATTTCCAAAGCCTCCAAGAAACCAAAAATCAACATCATTCCACCAAAACAATTGTTTGTGGATTTAACCCATGATGACACAAAAACTCCATCACCCACACTTCAACTATCATCACCTAGTGCTCCTAATGCACCCTCCAAAACACCATCAACCAAAGATACTTCATCATCCTCAATTGACTACATACCCAAATCACCAACCTCATCAACATCACTTTTACCCAATGGTTACTTGAACTCAAAAACATCTCCTCCTCCAAGAGTTTCTCCACCACCTCCAACTCAAGAAAATGCATTAATGGACATCACTCTCACTCTTACACCAATCACCCCACTTGATGTCTAATTTGATACTCCATCACCTTCACTACCTATCTTTGGTCATCCCATTCCTTATAACCTTCTTGAGGCACATGGAGATTCATGCTTGTGTTGCATTCACAATCGTACTCTCATATTTAGGTTAAGAGATGAACTCCCTATTTAAGGGGGCAGGCCATAGACCCCGCTCCTCTTTTTTGTCCTATAAATACTGGACTATTCCCCAATATTTTACTCACCTTTTGCACTCATTCTTTCTGCTCAAAACAACCCACTTATCCTCTCTAAATTCCTTTGATCATTTAATCATAAAGCTTTGTTTTCAAGTGATCCAAGCTATATTCCTTAAGTGCAAGAGAAGAATACTTCCATCATCAAGTGAAGAAGTATTACACCTTAGTGTGCATAGCAATCTTGTTGCATTCATATCACATATTTGTAAATCAATTATATATCTTGTAGTTGTGTGTAGTAGCTAGATCTTGGTGATCTTTGTAAGTATAGTTAGATCGTTGTGATCTTACCAAGTAGTGTTAGGTAGTTGTGATATAAGTAGTGTGGTGAAGTGAAGTTGTGAAGTTGTGAAGAAGTCGTGAAGTTGTGAAGTCGTGAACAAGTCGTGAAGTTGTGTTGTGATAGATTGGTTCTAGCTAAGATTAGAACTCGACATTTAGCTTAGTGTCGTAAATTGATATAAGCAACGTTGTGTACGGTTTTCTCCGCCATAAGGGAGTTTGTTGACATAGTGAAGAAAACTCTCGAGTTTGGTGCTCGGGGAGTGGAGTAGGGCGAAGAGGTGCTTCGTTACCGAACCACTATAAATCCTCGCGTTGTGGTTTGATTGTTCTTACTCTTATCTCTTGTCTTACTTTATCATTTCATATATTTACATTGTTCATATTGTGCAAGCATTGAATTCACAAAAAGGTCGAATCTAAGTTTTACAAACATACATAAAACTTAAATTTAAAAAGCGGTAAACTATTCAACCCCCCTTCTAGTTTTCCACAGGAACGATGTCCCAACATACACGACAACGTTTCCAAGAGCTAACCCTAATATGCACAAAGTTTATTGCTAATGAAACTGAGAAGGTTGACAAGTACATCAGTGGACTCCTTGATAACATTTATGGAAATGTGAAGTCTTCCAGACCCAAGACGTTGGATGAGACTATTAAGTTGGCCAATGACTTGATGGATCAGAAACTCCGCACCTATGCGGAAAGGCAGACTAACAACAAAATGAGGGCTGATGATTCATCCAGAAACAACCATGGCCATCAATAACAACCCTTTAAGAGATAGAATGCCGCCAAGGTCTACAATATGCGAAAAGAAGCCTTATGGGGGATCTTTGCCCAAGTACACCAAGTGCCATCTTCACCACAATGGCCCGTGCACCCAGAAGTGCCACAAGTGCAACAAAGTAGGGTATTTTGCTCACGATTGCAGGAGTACTGGTAACACAAATGTTGCTAATACTTAGAAGGGCAATGGGGCAGCTCCTAAGGGAAATGGTTGTTTTGAGTGTGGAGCACCAAGGCATTTCAAGAGAGATTGTCCTAAGTTGAAGAATAAGGATAGAAGGAATGGGAATGCACAAGGCTGGGTTTATGCAGTTGGGAATGTAGAAAGGAGAGGAAATGCATCGGGAAACCTGGATGCCAATGTCGTTACGGGTACGTTCCTCTTAAACAACCACTATGCATCTATCTTATTCGACATTGGTGCCGATAGAAGCTTTATATCCACTGCATTTAGTTCTTTGATTAAAATAGCCCCAAGTCCATTAGAAAATAGTTATGATGTCGAATTAGCCGATGGGAAAGTAGTCGAGATAGACACTATTATACGAGGTTGCACTTTAAATTTCTTAGACCATCCGTTCAACATAGATCTAATGCCCGTAGAACTTCTGGGTAGTTTCGACTCATTAATACGTATGGGACTTGTTAATAAGATGTTACGAGCCGTGATCGTGTGCGATGAGAAACTTGTTCAAGTTCCCTATGGGAATGAAACTTTGACTTTTCGTGGCAACGAAAGTAGCAACGGGAGAGAATCTCGGTTGACAGTTATCTCATGTTCAAAAGCTCAAGAGTACATGGCGAAGGGATGCCAGGTCTTTTTGGCACAGATATCCGCCAAGAAAGAGGAGGACAAGTCGGAAGGAAAGCAACTTAAAGACGTACCTACCGTCAGAGATTTTCCTGAAGTGTTTCCCGAGGACTTGCCGGGTCTTCCTCCGGCTCGACCAGTGGAATTCCAAATCGACTTAATTCCAGGAGCCGCACCCGTAGCTCGAGCACCGTATCGATTGGCTCCATCCGAAATGAAGGAATTATCGGAACAACTACAAGAGCTTTCCGACAAAGGATTCATAAGGCCTAGTTCCTCACCTTGGGGAGCCCCGGTCTTGTTCGTCAAAAAGAAGGACGGGTCATTCAGGATGTGCATTGACTACCGGGAGTTAAATAAGCTGACAGTGAAGAATCGTTATCCACTCCCGAGGATCGACGATCTATTTGATCAACTCCAAGGATCCAGTATTTATTCGAAGATAGATCTGAGATCGGGATATCACCAGCTTAGAGTACGAGAGCAAGACATTCCAAAAATGGCATTCCGAACTCGGTATGGTCATTACGAGTTTCAGGTTATGCCATTCGGACTAACGAACGCACCTGCGGTATTCATGGACCTCATGAACCGAGTGTGCAAGCCTTACTTGGATAAGTTCGTAATTGTCTTCATTGATGACATACTTATTTATTCGAAGGACAAGAAGGAACATGAAGAACACCTTAAGGCAATTTTGGAATTGCTTAAGAAAGAGAAGTTGTGTGCCAAGTTTTCCAAGTATGAATTTTGGATTCCAAAGGTCCACTTCCTTGGTCACGTCATTGATAGCAGAGGTATTCATGTGGATCCAGCCAAGATAAAATCTATCAAAGATTAGGCATCTCCTAAGACACCAACGGAGATCCGCTAGTTTTTAGGTCTTGCTGGGTACTATCGTAGGTTCATCGAGGGATTTTCGAAGATTGCTAAACCAATGACAAAGCTTACTCAGAAAGGAATCAAGTTTGACTGGGGTGAAAAGGAAGAGAACGCATTTTAGTTGATAAAGCAGAAGTTGTGCAGTGCGCCAATTCTGGCCTTACCTGAAGGAAGCAAAGACTTTGTGGTCTACTGTGACATGCTCACCCAAATGGTTAGGGAGCTGTATTGATGCAGAAAGAGAAGGTGATTGCCTATGCTTCTCGACAACTAAAAGTTTACGAGAAAAACTACACCACACATGATTTAGAACTTGGATCGGTGGTATTTGCTCTAAAGATATGGAGCACTATCTATATGGAACCAGATGCACCGTGTTCACCGACCATAAAAGTCTACAACACATTCTCGATCAAAAGGAGCTTAACATGAGGCAATGCTGTTGGCTTGAATTGCTAAGTGACTACAATTGTGACATTCGTTATCATCCAGGGAAGGCAAATGTAAGTGCAGATGCATGAAGCGTAAAGGAGTGGTTGAAGCACTGCGGTTCAGCCATGGTTATGACTATTGGCTTGAATATTCCCAAACGAATTTTAGAAGCTCAGATCGAAGCCCAGAGAATCTTGTGAATGAAGATGTAGGCGGTATGATCAGAAAGGACATACCCAAGGAAAGGTTGGAACCACGCGCCGATGGAACTCTATGTTTACACGGCAGGATTTGGTTACCTTGCTATGGAGACTTCCCATAAGTCGAGATACTCTATCCATCCAGGTTCTGAAAAGATGTACCAAGATATGAAAAAGCTATATTGGTGGCCCAATATGAAAGCTGACATCGCCACATATGTTAGCAAATGCTTGACATGTGCAAAGATCAAGGATGAACACCAAAGGCCATCAGGACTATTAGTACAACCAGCAATACCCGAGTGGAAGTGGGATAATATCACGATGGATTTTATCACCAAGCTTCTTAATTCGTCACAAGGTTTTGACACCATCTGGGTGATTGTGGATCGACTTACGAAATCTGCCCACTTCTTGCCAATTAGGGAGAATGATCCATTGGACAAGTTGGCCTGGTTGTACCTGAACATAATAATAGGCAAACAACGGATATCCTGCATCGTTATATCTAGTGATCGTGGATTGGGAGATTCACATCCAATTTCTGGAAATCATTTCAGAAAGCTTTGGGTACAAATGTAAGTATAAGCACTGCATATCATCCCGAAACCGACGGCCAGAGCGAGAGAACTATCCAAACTCTCGAGGACATGCTACGTGCTTGCGTGATCAATTTTGGCAAAGGATGGGTTAAGAATTTACCACTAGCCGAGTTTTCATATAACAACAGTTATCACGCCAGCATAAAGGCCGCACCTTATGAGGCACTTTATGGCCAAAAATGTCGATCACCTGTGTGTTGGGCCGAAGTTGGAGAAGTCCAACTGACTGGTCCTGAATTGATCTAAGAAACAACGGAAAAGATCGTCCTGATCAAGCAGAGGATGCAAGCTGCTCAGGATCGATAAAAGAGCTACGCTGACTTAAAGCGAAAGCCAATGGAGTTTGAAGTTGGGGATAGGGTTATGCTCAAGGTCTCACCTTAGAAAGGGTTGTACAGTACGGATAAAGCGGGACAGCTGAACCCGCGATATGTCAGACCTTTCAGGTGGTTAGGCCAAAGTAGGAAAGTTTGCCTACAACTGTGAACTTCCCAAGAGTTTTGGCCGATAGTTCATCATACCTTCCATGTGACTAATCTGAAGAAATGTTACGCTGACGAACCTTTAGTCATGTGATCAGATTCTGATTAACCCTTTTTAAATATATATATATATATATATATATATATATATATATAATACTTATAATAAGGATAGTCAAAAACCTCAATGTAGTAAATTCGGAAGTATGATTCCCAGGTCGTTATCCCCAACGAGGAATGCAATTGAAAGTCGAGAGTCGTTTTGATAATCGATGCTTGAA
Organism: Tanacetum coccineum; assembly: GCA_026074375.1. Lineage (NCBI taxonomy): Eukaryota > Viridiplantae > Streptophyta > Magnoliopsida > Asterales > Asteraceae > Tanacetum > Tanacetum coccineum. The sequence continues at coordinate 92,904 of BQNB010000529.1, read as the reverse complement.
TGGAACAAGATTTAGATTGGTTTTCTAAAACTACGGGAAAATTAAGGCAAACACTTAAAAACAATTAAGGGAAAACTATTTTAAACTAAAAACGCAAAACGGGGATCCTAAAAACGCGACCTAAAAACCCTAAATTATCAAAATTAAATCCTAAAATGATCTTTTTGACTTTTATAAGTCCTAATTCACTAGAAGATAAGAACTAAGGAAACTAGACCAAAAATGAAAGTGATTTAAGCTTAAAAACACGAAAAACGTGAACGGGATTCAATCCCGTTCTTAAAAAAAATCAAATTTTTGTGCAATTTTAAACCCTACGAAAGCAGATCTAAAATTTACTTAAGTTCAATCGAGAAAAGAAAATTTTCTAAAAAAGAATTATATTTTTTTGGCTTTTTTATAATTTTTTATGAATTAAAAACGATTTTATTGAAATTAAATGTTTAAAAATACTAAACTAATTATAAAAATTCTAAAAAAAATAGAAAAAGTAGCTTGAACAATACTGGATCTAATAAAAATAAGCTGGGTGAAACAGCTTATCTAAATAAGATGTGGAAAAGCTAAAACGGCTTATAAGCTAAAAAGGCCTAAACGTGTATAAATAATTAATGTTGCAAGAATAAACCGAAAAAGACCCAAAGGCGAGTGGTAGCGTGTGTGTTGTGTAAAAACGTTTGGTGAGTGGGTAGAGGTCCCAGGTTCGAGCCTTGCTCACCTGGGACTTTCCCCAACTCCTAAATGTTTTTTTAAATGCCATTTTTATAACTTTTTAGAAGACTTAAAAATAAGCAACTTTTACAAAACCACTTTTTATATAAACCAAAAATAAGCACAAAAAGAAGCACTAAAAGGGACAGAATAAGCTTTTTTACACTAAGCCTTAAAACACTAAAGTGTTTTGGCTATTTAAGCACTAATAAGCAAAGAAAACCCAAAATAAGCTAAGACAGGTACTTAACTACACCTAATTAGCATTTTTGAACAAAATTAAGCAACTAAAATAAGCTAAAATGACAGAATTCTTAAAAAGCTAAAAAACTTAAGATTTTTTTAGCTAAAATGCAAATAAGCTCAAATAAGCTCTAAACTAAAGGAAATAAGCTCAAATGGATTTAAACTAACCTAACAAGCTATACTAAGCCTAAATTAAGCAAATGCAATAAGCAAATAAGCCTAAATATGCAAATGAGCTTTTTGGCCAAACTGTTAAGCAAACAGCCAAAAGGGACTTTTTTAGCTTAAAAATAAGCTAGCAAACAGATCCTTATCGCTTAGTGGCTTATACCACTAAAAAGCATGGCCAAAAAGCTACTTAAAACCACTTTCAAAAAGGAGTTTGAAATACAAATAAGCCCTTAAAAAGCTTAATGAAAAGGCTAGTTCACACAGATTCAACACTTAGAAAATTTTTTGCAATCTTAACAAAACCAAGCTTTTGAGCTTAAAAATAAGCAAACAAATAGAATCTTATGAACGTAAGACCTACAAACAGATGGAATTTGGACCTCAAAGAACATTTATCATCTTTTAAAAAGCATTTTGAAATAAAGGATAAGCCACAAAAAATAATTGAAAAAGCATTTTCTCAAATTTTCCACACTTCAATTTTTAACAGACTTAGCAAAAATGCAAACCAACAATGCAGGCTATTAGTCTATATTTCTACTCACTTTTAACACTCTAATGAACACAAAAACAACACTAAATTACAAGATTCAAAGGCATAATCAAATAAGCAGATATAATGAGCTATAAGCTCACAGATTCAAACCACAAACTCTTAAAACTTTAAAAATGAGATTTATTACTTAAAAACTTAAACTAGCTAATTTTTACCACTACTTTTATTTAGTCTAAGTTGACTCAAGTACACAAAACATATTTTGACGCATTTTGACCCATGAACATGGTTAAACCAAACACCCCTTTAAATCCTGATTTAGTATTTTTAACCAGATAGAAGTTATTTAAGCCAAAACTTTGCAAAGACTAGATGATTAACAAACTAAATAAAGCCCAATTATAAAGCATATTAAACACTAAAAAGCAATCAAAATAAGCTAAAACATATTGTGTGCTATATTGTAAGCTTAAAGTGACAGATTATAAGAAAACTCAAACAAATGATCTCTAAACTATAAAACAAGCATAATAAGCACTAAACATCCTAAGCAAACATAAATAAGCAAATATAAGCATAAATAAGCAATAATAAGCAATAATAAGCAATGCTATAGTAAAATGCAAGAAAATAAAGAAAATAGAACTTACAAAAGCCCTTGCTTAAACATGGCAAACAAGCTTATGAATAAGCTAATCTACAAGCTCTAGCTTGTCAAAAGACAAGATAATATTGTCCATAAGCCCATCCAAGTTTGACTTATCATCCATTAAGTTGTGGTATTTGAGGGTGGATATTTGTTGTGTTTTTGTAAAATTTTCTTAAATACTTTATATTTAAATGAAAACAGATTAACAATATGCTTAAATAAGATCTTATAAAAGCTTAAGCAAGATTCTTGATAACTTTTAAACACAAATGAGTAAAACTGATTTTAAGCTAAAACTTGAAATTTCATTAATTCATAAAAAACATTTCAATATTTAAAAGATTACACTAAAAATAAGCTGAAAATTAACTAGGTGAAAAAAAACTTTAAAAAACTAACTGCCCCAAGGGCTTACAATGAGCCTATTTATACTAAGCAAATGAAGGTTCTAGGTCTTATGTTTTCTTTGTGAGAGCTCCTGCGGGTGTGCTTGTTGTGTGAGTGAGCTCCAAAAGCAATCTTGGCCATCCGAAATGAGTAGAGCCCAAGTCTCTTGATCTTCACCATTGATTTCTTGTCCTGTTCCTTGGACGAATAGGGGGTAGGGGATTGCCAAAGTGGCAATAAGCCCATGTGAGGTGGGATAAGGTGTGTATAGGGGTTGGTTAACATAGGGGAGAAGAAAGGGGAATAGTGTTTTGTCTGGTGTGAGGAAAGGACACACACTCTGTGTGGGAGATGTACAGTAGTGGCGCCTTTTTTTAAAGTTTGGAAAATGGCAAGAATGGTCCCTGAGGTTGACTTTGGTTGACTTTGACTTTTTGACTTTGACTTTGTTGGGGTTGACTTTGGTTGACTTTGACTTTGTCGGGGTTGACTTTGGTTGACTTTGACTTTTTGACTTTTGGCTTTGATTTGGCTTTTCCTTCACGCTCTTTTCGTTCTCGTGCTCGGTTTTGTCATTTTGGCTTCGATTTTGCCTTTTTCTTAGATATCCGTTTCCTGCATAGTACAAATGCAAAACATACAAATATAATGTATTTTTGGTATGCTTTTGGTCATTTAAGTCTGGTTTTTAGTGGTCAAAGGTATGTGTAATTAAACACATACCAAAATCCCCCATACTAAGATATTGCCGTGTCCTCACGCAATGCTATAAGTAAGCACTTAGAAAACTAAGAATCTCAATCCCCCTCGACTTGTTACCTCGAAAATTAGCTAAGCGTTCATTGAGGGGAATTAAAGAATCAAGAGTTTGGAAAAGCCCCGTTTGACCATTTTTAAAGATATACACATATTTTTGTATTTTTTCTTTTTCTCATTTTTTTAGCAACTAACTAGAATATTTGACTTTTGTTATTTTCATAACAGTTAGGGATCATAGAATAAGACACACTTTAATCCTAAAATGCCTCAAAAAGGATAAATTCATCGTCCCCCCCTAACAGACTTTTCGCAGGTCGACCCAAATCAAGCTTAACGAAATCACCGTTAAATATCAGTTAAGATGCTAACACTACTCATATTTGCAACTTGTGAACTTTTCACTCCCGACAATTATATCTTAGGTGACTGTGCCATTTTGAATTTCAACCATGGATCAACGTTTTGGCAAAATTCTATGCTTCACTAGTCCACCCTGAAAAAATGAGTTTGAAGGCAGATCATCCCATTGTAACGACTTTCCGTCTCGGCACATCCCAACCTTCGTCTAAGTGACCAGGATTATTGACACCCCACAGAAACTATATCGGGTACTCACGACCTTTAGTTCAAAAACTCTTAGGTTTCCCGTATATACATAGCTTATTTAAAAACTTAAAATGAAATAGTCAAAGTGCAAAAGCATATTTAAATTTAACAAAAAGAGATTTTCATTTATTAATTCACACTTAACATAAACATAACATTGATGCAATCGTAACCCTCGACCTTTTAGAAGGCTGCTACATCGGTTTGTGAGCCAAGCAAGATGCGCACACTTTAATCCATTCTCGGATTTTTTTATTCTTACACGCTTTTTCTTAAGAAGGATTATCCTCTGATTTTGTGAGCCAGCAAGATGCAGCAAACTTTTATCAGCCCACAGTTTATAATTATTACTTATCATTTGTTTCCATTTTTCATCGATTTTTTTACACTTAGAGAAGACTTCTTTTTGGAAAATTTAAGTATAAATTTGAACTAAGACTAAAATTATTGCTATCAACTACATAAAAATTGTTGATTTAAGTTTAATTTAAAAAAATAGCAGGTATTATTAGTCTGGTTAGGAGCTTATGGGAGAAAAAGCCACAAATTATGTTAGGATATCATTTCATCACCAAAACACAAAAATAAGAAAAAATAGATTTTAGAGAGAGAAAGTAAAAACAAAGAAAAATGGTTACTTGTTTCACATAAGAAAAATGAGAAGCAACACCCTACGTCCACAACTTGGAGAGGGCATTAAATAGTCCAAGAGTGGACTATTCTATGGGCTTTGTGTTTGGGCCGTCATAAAAAAAAAGGGCCTTGAACCGACAACAAGCCCAACTAGCTTAAGGAAATTCCCCGTAAACTAACAAAACCTTTTCCTAGACAAAGAGGCTCGGGATTGGTTTAATGACCATCACTTTACTAAATATCACGGCTAAACAATCTCCCCTAAGGGTTGGCCATGTCAATTGTGGATCCTTCTTGTGACGTCCTGAACTTGGAGCCTTGTATTTCCTTGGGAATTCTTTTGAAGATCCATTTGCACGAGCTAGGATCTTGGATTCTGTGATCTTTAACTTGATATACTTTTGAACAATACTGCTTCTGGTCTTTTGCCTTGGATATGTCTTGACTACTTAGCCAAATCTAATCTTCAATCCTTGTTTCTTTATGCCGCCTTGCGATCTTGTGTCTCCACCCATCAAGCTCAAGATCTTGCAAGCGTGCAAACAATCTCCCCAACATATTCTTTTAACATGATTACTTGAACCATAAAATGTTCTTATGAGGAAGTGCTTGTTCATCAGAGATTGCTGAAGACCTTTGATAGAATTGAGCATTTCATCATGGAATAAATCTTGTGGATTGATCATGAGGTCTTGATCTGACCTTCCGACATGGACTAGAAGCTGCCTACCGGTCAGAGGAAACCTTCAAGATAGGTTAAGAGATTTGTAAAAACATATAATGGACGAAAGTGTCTTTGTCACTATCGTCTAACTATGGTTTTAATAACCACGGTTTCCCCGTTAATCAGTATAAATACTGCCTGTGATCAGGTAGAATTCAAAAGAATCTCCTTGACAGGGTTTCGCAGCTGCACTAGCCGTTCTCGTTACCGGAGCGTCTCAAAGCAGATAACACGGTAAGAGTGAATCAGATAGTTACTATCTTTCTGATTGAGTCGTCAATTCATATTACTAGAATAAGTTGTTCATGTAGACATCTCACCATCTTCTTTCCAGTTGACCACAGATATTATTCATTTAATCTCGCAGCCACCCTACCAAGAGCTTTGAGTTATGTTGGCTCAAGAAGGATTTCCTACTCACAGTGAATACTAAAGAGTATCCACTGATGTTCAGGCAAATATCACAAGGATAATGCGTAAGGACTGTAATGAAAACCAAATGTTGTATACTTAGTAACAACATTTTGTATAAAGGAATTTGTAGTCCCCTAGTGAGATTTTTAATGGATCTCGTTGGCACTAGACTCTACATAGATTCGCACATCTGTATTGGTAATCGGAGGCTGGAGCGGACTGCCACCTTTTCAATATCAACGATCTCGGAATGAGAAAGCTGATAGAAATGTGTTGAACTCCGTGAGAAATGAAACAGAAATCTTTTGAGAGATTCTGAGTGGCTAAGGAGGGTTGTGCATTGCATCACTGGGTCCATGATGACTTGTCTTCAATATCAGAATCATCTTTGTGATTACCGATAGATTATGCATTGACCGTTTCTCTGCCTAAGGTTGTATGTGAGGGCTTCCTATCTTTTCACACCATTATCCTTACATTCGTTTTCATTCTTCAAAAGCCCCTCACGAGTGCTAACCGAGACTATCATGAACTAGAACCTTGTTGGGATTATTCAGCACTAGCTCCATCTCACTTCGCACTTTTCCCTTACTCTCACTACTTCTCCTTTTCAATCAATCCTAGGACATCTACTCTATCTATTGGAGTGTTCCTGAAAATTCATCCGTACTGGCTGGTATCATGAACGAATATACCTAACCTTAACTGACTTATAAACTCCCTGATAAATCAACAGTTGTTCGGTCATTTGAAAAGTTGCCATGAAGATCCATAAAACCCTTTGATGAAAAATCAATCAACAGTGTCCCTAGAAAAATCATTTGATACACATTGAGAGTTTCCAGAGTTACCAAAAAAGCTCCCCCTACACATATGCACTATATTATGAAAGAGTTTAGCACATGCGAGGTTTAGGAACACACTTATAGATTGAAGATCGTATCCATTATTAATCCGAATGATCACACACTTATTTTAATCACTATTCTCACCCCTCAAAAATTGCAATATTGAGTTTACAATTTTTGAAACAATTAGTGAATAAAAATACAAGTTAATGACCGGAAATTCACATGAGCCTATCAAAGTCCTGGAGAGAACATGAGTAGCATGCAGAATGAAATCATATTATTAACTCCCCCTCAAATGTAGAATAGATTGAAAACTTGGAGTGGGATTTTGTCTTAAGGCGCAACAATTTGAAAGAATTTGAAAATTTTCTTTTTGAGAATACTTGAAAAATTGTGCTCAACAGGAAAATATGTGAGATATATCTTATTTACCATCATTTTCCTTAGAACTTCTCTTGAGCATTCAAAACTTTGAATGTTTATATGACTTTGCTCAAGACCGAGAATATATGAGCTTCCCGTTGTTTAGGATAAATGTACATAAATGAACATTTTCCTTTCTTTGGAGACCGAGTTCTAAATCTGAACATTTACTTAGAAGTCTTGAAAAAAAATGAAAGGACATGTTTTGAAAAGCATTTGAAACGCTCCTCGCTCGAGACTTCATTAAATTCACCTGTGTTAATATTAATCGACATTTCTAGGTGCCAAATGTTTATCGATTGATCGAGAGACATAGCGAGAAGATGTCTTTTGTATTTTTGAAATTTTTTATTTTGTATTTTGCCTTTTATACTAGGTATTTATATTTTTGTATTTTCTTTTCGTGGTTTTATATTTTTTGTATTTTGTTTTTTCTGATAAAATATATACAAATGAATTAACTGAGATTTTGCAAGACTTCAAGTTCTTTAGGAGATAAACTGCGCATAAACCTAAGCGACCGAAACCAAATAGTTGAATACGGTCTAACTGGAAGAGCTTAGGTGAAAAGGCGGCCAGTTGGTAATACCCCGTCTGACAAAAACAGTTCAATTGTACCGACCCTCTTCCACTATGTTCCATTAAGAAAATGTAGCGGACAGCCGATGTGTTTTGTTCTTGAGTGTAGGACCGGGTTGCAGGATATGCTATAGGCTGAATCTTTCGAATCACAGTAGATCTGGAATCTTGTTTGAAGTGAAAGCCATAGCCGTTAACTGTGTCCGCATCCAAAGAACTTGGCACAGCAAAACGATAGAGACACAATATTCCTGCTTTCCGGCCCACCCCCACCTACCCCTCCCCCAACACCCCCCAGGAAGCCTTCCGCCCCAATCGTCCCCCGTCTCATTTACCCCTATCACCCGGACCACTCCCCACTCCCCTCTCCAACCCCTCCCCCACACCTCCCCCCCCGCCCGCGATTCCCTCCACCCCCTTCCCCCCCGCCCGCCCACCATCCCGCCCAAACACCCTTCCCATCCCCGTCCCTTTCCTCACCAACCCCTCCCCACCTTGCCTTCCCCTTGTCCTGGATCCCCCTCCTTGTCCGCCGCCCCTTCCTCCCGGCATCCTCCCCGACCACATTACCCCCATGCCATCCTGACCACCTCCCCCCCGCCCCCCAGCCCATTCCAACCCGCCCTTTTATTTTCCCCCCCGCCGGCACCAGCGCCGCCCCCCCCGGCCCGAACCGACCTAGCCCCCACCATCCTCCCATCCCCAACCTCCCAACACCCTGTCCTTCCAATTTCCCACCGCCCAAACCACCCGCCGGCGCAGCCAACCCGCGCCGGCCATCCCCTTCCCAACCGTTCCCACCTTCCCGGCCCCCCCCCTTCCACCCATCCGCCTTCCCCCACCGCCCCCCCCCATTTCCCGCCCGAGCGGATCCTTCCCCCCTTTCACCCGCTTCCCCCCGTTCCGGGCCGCACCCCGCCTTCCACCGATCCACGGATCCACCGTCCCTTCCACTCCACCCGTCCCCATATCCACCTTCCCCTTTAGTACCACCATCCTTTCCGAGCCCAATCCACCCTCCTCCTTTCCTTCCAAAACCCCCACTCCTCCACCCCCGACCACCTTACCCACCCCCCACCGCCCCCACCGTTCCCTCACCAGATTCCCCATCCGCACCTCCTCCCACCCCCCCCTCAGTCCCCCCCCCACGTAGACCCCCGCTGCCCCCGCCCATACCGCGCCTGCCCCCCTCCAACCCTATCCCCCCACCACCCCCTTTCCCGCCCCCCCACTCCCATCCCCCCCCACCCCCGCCCCCGGCAAACCATCCCGTCACCAACCCTCCCCCCAACAATTCACCATTCCTTTCCCCCAATTTTTCCCCTTTCCTAGGAGCACCATTCCACCCTCCCCCCCCCGCCCGTCCTGTCCCCCCCCATTCCCCCCCGATTCCCCCACATTCCCCCCCCGGTCCCACGCCCCCCCAACAATCCCACCCCTTTCCCCTTCCCCCTTCCACGCCCACCCTTACCCTTCCCCCCCGCCGGCCTGCCCCCCCACCCCAACCCCCCCCGCCCCTCCACCTCAATAATGCCCCCCCCCCACCTTCCTCCACCTACCCGGCCCCTTCCGAATTCCTCCTCCGCCCCCCCACCGATTCCCAATTTCCTTACCCCCCTTCCCCCCCTCCGCCCAACACCCCCCCTTCCACCTCCCGCCCCCGCCCCTTCCCCCCCCGCACGGCCAAGCTTCCACCTATACCTCACCGGCCATTCCCCCAGCTGAATATTTTCCAGATTCCCTATCCCCCCCCTTCCCCCCCCTCCCCCCTCCCCCCCGCCCATTTCCTGCCCCAACCATCCCACTTCCCCATCCCCCCCATTTTTCCCCCCCCACCCTCCCGCATGTCCTACCACCCACACCCCTACCCCCGCCCTCCCCACCCGGCCCCGCTTCCTTCCGCCGTACCCCACCAGACCCTTCCTTCCAACCCCCACGCTCACCTCCCTCCCTTCCTCCCGCTCCCCTAGCCCCTTCCCCCCCCCTACCCCAAGACCCCGCCCCGTTTCCCACGCCGTCCACCCCATCCGCCAACCCTCCCACCCCCCCCCCACACTTCACTTCCGCCTTTACCCGCCCGCCCCCCCCCCCACACACAAAGTCCCACCCGCACCCAACTCCCCCCCCCCCGACCGCCGCCTACCCCTCCGTTCCCCTTCCCCCACCCGATCCTACTCCCCCGCGCGCCCCGGCACCCCCCTTCCGCCTATCCCGGCCACCCCCCCACCCCGCCAGAGCCCCGTCCCCCCCTTGCCTTCCAGGGATTCCCCGCCCCTCCCAACCATCCACCAAGCACGATTCCACCCCCAGCCCCCATTCCCAACCCCGCACGGATCCCCCTACCCACCCCCCCCACCCCTTCCCCCACCCCCCCCCCCCCCAACTTCCTCCCCCCACCCCACGCGCACCCTTCCGGGTAGACAGCGCAGTACAGTCTTGTTTCTTTGAGGACCAGCTAACCAACTTTTCGCCTAAGAATTGAGCTCCACCGGAAGTACTCTTGAAGGTGTCTTTACATCCCGCATAGTCAGCATCTGAAAATCCAGTTAGTTCAATACCAGAATCCTCTATACCAAAGACCCGATTAACGGTTCCATCGAGATAACAAAGATCCTTTTAACCTCCATTGAGGTCTTCATCGGTTGGCTTTAAGCCTGGTACCGAGCACATAAACAAGTAGCACGTACAATGTCCGGTCGGCTTGACTTCAGATACATTAGAGCACCAATCATGCTACGATATTTTGTTGGCATTTTGAGTCCGTTTTTGGTTATTGTAGCTCGTTTTTAAAGGTAAAAGATATGTGTAATTAAGCACATATCAGTTTCCATTCCATATTTTTTAAGGATTTCTAACACGTAGTTGGACTGGTTTATAAAGATGCCACAGGGGGATTGGTTAACTTGTAAACTAAGAAAAAAACATCATTTCCCCCATCATCGACATTTCAAAGCATCTTTTCATGAGGTCAGAAAATAATTAGGTATACCTAAGGTGTGTAGAACCAAAGATAATATCATCAACATAGACATGTACCACTAAGATGTCATTGTCGAAGTGCCTTATAAAAAACGTAGGATCAATGGTGCCTTTGAAGAAGTGATTCTGTAGGAGAAACGTTGACAATTCGTCGTACCATGCCTTTGGTGCTTGCTTTAACACATATAGTGCCTTCTTTAACTTGTAGACATGGCTTGGATGATCAGCATCGATAAAACCTTCAGGTTGACACACATACACGTCTTCTTTTAACATACCATGTAAGAAAGTAGTTTTTACGTCCATTTGAAACAAATGAACCATTTGTGTGCAACATATGCTAAAAATATCCTGATAGCTTCTATTCTAGCAACCGGGGTGATGGATTCTTCAAAATCTATTCCTTCCTCTTGGTGGTACCCTCTCACAACCAGATGAGTCTTGTTTCGGATGACCGTGTTCTCTTCATCATGCTTGTTTTTGAATAACCATTTCAAAGTGAGAGGTTTTATGTTATCTGAGTGAGGAACTAACACCCATACATTAAGCCTTTTGATCTGAAGAAGCTCTTCTTGCATTGATTTAATCCATGCAGGGTCGGTCATAGCCTCTTTGACATTCTTCGGTTCCATAGTGCTTACCGTTAATGCATACATGCACATGTCACCATCAGATCGGAGTTGATTCCTTGTCAAAACTGGTCTCGAGGGTTCCCCTATCACTTGTTCAAGAGGATGATCCTTAGTCCATTGATATTCATAAGGGTATAGTTAGTAAAACGTATGCATGCTCAATGGATCCACATATTGTGAAGATGATGATTCTGCATCACTTGTGGATGGAGTAGCAAAAGGATTTACAAACGTATTTTCATTAAACATAACATTTGGAACATTGTCAGCAATTGTTGCTGGTTGATGCTGAATATGTTGTTGTGTTTCGAGCTCGTCAACATCCTGTGAAGTGTTTGAAAAATTTGTAGCTTGAGAGGATGAATTTGTTAGTGTCGGTGCGGTGTCTGCTGTTGTTGTAGTTGCCATTAGAGTCTGAAGAACTTGAGGTACTTAAGCAGCTGGAACAGTTCTTGGAGCAGCTGACGGTTGACCACCAATATAATCATCATACATAGCTTCGAACAGTAAATCCAATTCACCTTCAGTTGGTTTTTGAGTTGTTATTGTTGACGGAGCATAAGTAAGATCGAGTCCTGAACTGATTTGTCCAGAAGTCATGCTTTGAAGCCCGGGTTTTGAACTGCTTTGTTCAAAAGCCATAGCTGAAAGCTCATCAAATGTCACATTCATTGTCTCCATGATTTTCTTTGTCCTTCGGTTGTAAACCCTGTAAGCACAGGAATCAGCAGAATAACCAATGAAAAAGCCAATATCACCTTTTGCACCAAGCTTCCCAATATCTTCACGATCATTCTTGGGATAACAGAGAGCCCCGAATACATGTAGAAAGGAGATATCCGGTTTTCTGCCGTTAATGAGCTCGTATGGTGTTTTGTTAAATCGACGGTGAATGATGGAGCGGTTTTGAGTGTAGCACGCAGTAGCAATCGCTTCAGCCCATAAGAATAACGGTGCACGAGAGAAAATCAACATTGTTCTAGCAGCCTCAACTAACGTCCGATTTCTTCGTTCCACTACTCCATTTTGTTGAGGTGTTCGGACAGAAGACGCTTGGTGAGAGATGCCAACACTATCAAAGTATTCTTTAAGGATTTGATTTTTGAATTCTGTGCCGTTATCGGTTCTTATGATGATGACAGGTGACTGAAGAAGGACAGTAATTCGCTTCAGGAAGGTTTTAATCACTTCTGGTGCTTCATCTTTTGATCTGAGAAAATGTACCCAAGTGTAACGAGAGTAATCGTCCACAATCACCAAAACATATCGCTTTCCATTTATGCTAGCAATTCTCATTGGACCACACAAATCCATATGAAGAAGGTGTAACCTCTGCTTAGAATTTGGAACTGGTTTGGGTGGGTGAGATGCCCTTTTGCTTTTTCCTTGCTCACAAGAGGGACAAAGATGTTCTTTATGATATTTGAATTTTGGAAGACCGGTGACAAGATCGTTTTTGGCGAGGTCATTTATGGTGTCAAAATTAAGGTGGGATAAACGTTGATGCCATAACCAGAACTTGGTAGAGGTAGCACGAGCCATGAGGCAAATTGGACAAGTAGAGGCCATTTCATGGAGATTGATGGTGTAAAGGTTAGTTGTGCGATTTCATTTTAACAAATCAACTCCTTTTAAGTTTCTGATGAAACATGTATTTCTTCGAAAAGCGACCTCTAAATCAGAATCACAAAACTGCCCAACCGAGAACAGGTTGTGCCCCAAGCCCTCAACGAAATAAACCTTGGTGATCAAAATATTTCCTTATTGAAGATCATCGAAACCCAGAATTGCAGCAACATGATCATTTCCAAACCGAACAGTTCCCAAAAACTTCCAGACAAAATTGATGAGAAGCTTTAAATTCCTGGTCATATGCTTAGAACAACCCGTGTAGGTCCTTATAAACAGGATCTCAATGAGCCTTAAACGACTTATAGTCCTTTGAATAAATCTAAAGATACTATGAGAGACAATAACTGTGAATATAAATATTGACGCGGAATATCAATATCTATACCAAGATGAACACAAGAACAAATATCAAACTTGCTATTACTATTACTATTTGATTGTAAATTCTCAATCAACTTATATGATTACAATACTATTCTATGTTCCTTTTATAAACTTAAGGAACCCTAAACGCGTTAAGAGATAATGCTTATCTCTTCCAAGATTAACGCTAAGTGATAACTATTACTATAATTACAACAGACTTAACTGTCTGGTCAAACAGTATTAACTTTAATACTGTTAGACTTAAGTTAATGCTAGCAGACTTAACTTGCTCTACCAGACTTAACTTCTATTACTAACAGTACTAACTATTTCTATCAGTACTAACTATAACTAACAGACTTAACTTTAATACTAACAATATTAAGTCTGTTTACAATATTTTCCTAACAACCCGAGTCGACGCACCATAAACAAATTTTGATAACCTGCCAAGAAAAGAAGTAGAATTTGGAAACCATTTGATTGTAGGTTCCAAAGGGTTAGCAGTACATGCATTATCACCATTAGAGCAGTCAGATTGACTATCAGATTCACTGGATGCGATTATTTTTCCTTTAAGGTCAAAAAGTCTTCCAGTTGGTGACCACCTAAGGCAAGATCTAGGTTTACTAGGCTTAGGTGAAGCAAGTCTTTTGTTGGACCCTACTTTCTTAGGCTTCATAACCTTTGGCTTTTGTTTCTTTTGATTTTTAGTGTTTGAAACATTTGCCTTTTGTTTCTTATCACGAGAATTCATATCATTCACATAATTAAGCACACATACATCATGATTAGCAGTAATTAAAAATTGATTACACATAGCATAAACAACTTCAGATTTATCATTCCGAATAGCAAGCTTAACGTTATTACATTCAGATGACATATGTTTGTTATTTTTAGAAAGCAGTAAATTCCTAGGGTGTTCTTCTACTTCAACTTCTTTATTCTTGCTGCAACTACTCTTAGACGCAGAGGGGGGCCTATCATTCTTTGTATTGCTCCTAGGTTGTGGCCTTCTGGTCTTAGCAGTATTGTGTACTCCTGTAGAAGATAAACCATTTGAGTCAGAATTAATATCTTTCTTAATGATGACATGAGGTTGTGAAACAGTGATCGGATTTATCCTAACGCTTGCTCTAACTTTGTTAGGAACATACTTTTCTTCCCTAGAAGGCTTAAAAGGATTAATCCTAAATATTCCTGGGCAATCAAATTATCATGATTCACAATTTTTGAATCTTGTGGAGTGGGTACCGAGTTGAAGGTGACTTGGTTTTGACAAATCATTAATCGTCTCCTTCACAACCTTTTGAGATCCCATATGTTTAGATATGTTGTATGTTCAGATTGAAATGCATTTGGTTGTCTCACAACAAGGTTTTTTTCTTACAGGTTTGCAAAGACGTTTTCCCTCCACTGGTTGATTGATTTGCTAAACTTAGTATTCGTACTCGGAAAACTTAGGTGGTGTCCACTTGTTCAGAAACTTTATCAAATAACTGGGCTCTTAGCTTAGCATTTTCATAGATCGTATCTTGTAATTTGTTTTGCAAAGAGACAATTATTGATTTAGTTTGAGCACGTGTCACAGAAATAGAGTCAAACAGGTTTTTGTATGTGGTCTTGAGGTAGCAATTTCCTATCCTTTTCATAATTCCGAACCTGAAACTCTAATTCCTACCGTTCTCATTTTCAATTTTCTGAGACAGGGATCAAGGGAATTTTTGATGCACATTGAGTATACACACTCTTACTACCCTTGAGATCTCCCAACTGAGCTTAGCAACCGTTCGATTTTTTTGTTGCATGTCAATAAGCTTTATCCGTACGAAATTTTGTCAAATTTGCATTCTCACACTTTTTGTACCATCATTCCAAAGTTTACATATTCATATCGCCTTTTAATGATACAATTTTCAAGTCGATCTTTCGTACGGTCAAGCTCAGTTTGGAGATTTGATGAATCTACAACCGATGGATTTTGCACAATAGACATAATGTCTTGACTGACAACTGCTCTCAAGAGACGCTCAATTTCCAATTCCAATGTCTTGTGCTTAGCAAGAGATTCATCAGCTTCTTTTGCAAGAGATTTAAAGTCTCGAACAAATTTGGCTGCTTCTTCAAAAATTGAATGCAAAATTTTTGAAGTCTATAAACCATTGGTTGATGATAGGAAAATTTTTCTTCTTTTAAAATTTTGTAATCTCTTGATGGAGGCTACTGGACGACCAGTGTGTGATCTAAATCTTCTGATGTTTGACAACACGATGAAAGTCATCAAGTGCTTTTTACCTCATTTAGAAATTTTCGTGCAACACTTATATGTAGTGTCCATCCAAAATTCTTCATTTGGTATGAAATCCGATTTTGAAACGTGCCGTTTGAGGAAGTATTTACAAAGTACACCTCTTCTTTAGCATGGCCTCTTGAGAAACAAAAACCCCCGAAAGATTATTAATCTTTGTATAATTTGCCGGTTTTATTTCTTTGTTCAATTGTCATTTTTAAGCGACTCTCTTGACAAGTACAGTGTCTCTTCCGAATCATGCACAACAGAGGATCAAATGCTATTCAAGTAACACTTGCCATTGTACAAACTTTGTTGTTTTCGCTGATCTTTGCTTGAGATAAAAAGGATTTGATAAACCCAAAGTCCATTTTCCGTCGGTTTGAGGTAAGAAGACGAGTCTGGCTTAGGTGAAAGCATGTGCATCGTTTGAATCGATTGACCCTTTAACCAGAATATTTTTCTAAAATTCCTTAACTTATTCTCAAGATGAAATTTTGTTTATCAAGAAGCTCGTCTTCGCGTATTTTTGAATCAGACATCAACTTTTTCTTTTCTTCAAGTGATAAGAAACAATATTTTTCGTTGAAAGCTGTTTACTTAAATGTTTGAAATTTTCTCATTCAAAGTCGGTATTTGTTTACCGAGCTTAACGAAGAGCTGTGATCTTTTTACGTAATGACATTGTTTCTTGATAAACCGACTTTTGATAACACTTTTCAAGTTTGTCAAATTTTTCTTGATAATGTTCAAACACTTTACTTGAATTTTTATATCTAGCAAGCTACATGGTCCAAATCAGCATTTGTTTCTGTCTTTTTGCGATTGACCGATTGACTTTTTCAACTTCAAGTGCCAAATTATTATTAAATATTCAAAATAGAGCCGTGTTTCCTCAACAGTTGCAGGATGTTGTTCTACTATTCCCCCCTCCGTTTTCCACACTCGAGAACAGAAATAACATTACTCTCAATCAGTTTTTTCTTCAGTTGTGGGTTTCAGAAAGGGTTCCGAGTAGCCAGTATACTGCTCCTCTTGGAGTAAACCATATGTAAATATCTCATTATCATAGCATTGATCATAAGTTGTGTACCTCACTGATTCCGTCTGAATCATAGACGGGAGCTTTGTCAGTCTGAGTACCCGATGTCAATGCTTACTGTAAATTAGCCATCAAGATGTAGTTTGCATTGACTTCCTTAATCTCATCAAGATCCCCTGCAGCAGCCATCAAATCAAACTCTTCAGCTTGGAGTTGGATTCTTGCTTCTTCCTTTTAGGCAATCAACAACTGAGTCTGAAGATAAGCAGCATCCCTTCTCCTTGGTCTGACTGTGCAGTTCCTAGCAAGATGACCCAATCCTCTGCAGTTGTAACACCTTATCTGATTACCATTATTCCAGTCGCATTACCCTCAGCCCGAGCTGCTACAACATTTCCATTCCCATTTGGATTCTGATTAGTAAGTCCTGGAACAAACAATTTGCCATTCTGAGTACCCAACATCGACCACCCTGATTCTGAACTGAATCTGGAAACAACCTGATTCCCCGACATTCTGTACTGCATTATACCCGTATTTGATACCAACGTCTGCCCCAGCCTACTAGTCTAGAACTGATTCCCACCATTGCTCCAACCCTCCGCATACTGTCCCCCCCCCCCCCTTTTTTTGTCTTGACCATGTTTCATACCCGGGATTTAGAACAATCTGCCGAATACGATGGTTTCTGATGAAATTCTCTGGTTGTTGTTGGTTGTGGTTTGAGTAGTTTAAGTTGAATGCCTAAGCCATATAGAACGAGTGCCATGTTCATTGGCGGTCGTGGATCTGTGATTCTTTGGGATTTGGCATTGGCTTGTTGCATGTAGTTATGGTTAATGAATGTTAGGGTTATAGTTGTAGTGATGGTGTTGCTTTGTAGTTTGCAAGTAGGACTTGGTGATGGTTGATCTTAGTGAAACACTGGATAGTTGAAAAGATATTGGAAATTTGCCATTGAGTGCTAGCGGATCATGTGTTTTTTGCAAGACGTAACTCTTTGATCATCAACCTCCTTTTGATTGTACTTCAAGAAATCATACAACTGAGTGTAATCTGTCGTATGCAAGTCCTTCGTTTGATGAACAATAGTAACGTGCCGACTCCATTCTGGTTGTAAGTTGTTTAGGAACTTGAGATTACTAGCAATCTTTTCAGGAAAGTGTTTGTTTCTCTTAAAATCATTCATCAATTTGGAGAACGTGAAGTAAAGACTCAATCGATTCCCCTCAGTGGAAGTAAACCTTTCCATTCATTAAACAACGTTAGGCCTTTTTCTTGAAATCCCAAAATCAGAACCTTTTCATCATTGTTGCACGACACGTAACCACAGATTACCTCCTGAGCAGTTTCACCAACTATCAACAGCAGCATAGATGTCTTCAGGAAGACCGAGAAGAATGGTCTGAATAGCTTGATCATCTGCTTCCATCTGTTTAATTTCTGCTACTGTGAGTTCATCATCGGTTTGTTCATGAAACGTTTCAAGAACAGGTACTTCACGGTCTGCATCACCTGGTTCAGGAATCATTCGTCTGACATACGGACCATTCATAATGAAGTTGTAGATTAACTTTCCATTTGGTCTACATCTTTTAGCATACCGAAGAAGACGTTATGACCAAGGAACATAGTCTCTTTGTTAACATAGGAGGGCTGTTTTCAGAACCGCTGGCATAAATTCTTGTTGAGGTGACATTGCAAAAGTGAGTGGAAATGATAAAACAAGGATCTTTAGAGGTAAAGTGATTTGTTGTGTTGTGGATTTGAATCAATTAACATTCACGGGATTTTACTCGTCTATGATCAAAACCGATAATGAATTAACGGGATTTTACAAGATCACTAGATAACCGTGAATGATTTGATTCGGAATCAGCGGCGAAAAATTCCAAAAATACTGAAAAGTGTCAATAAATCATAGAAAACATGTTTTTTTTGGGCTTCGAAAAATCCTTAACCTGCAAAGGGTGGTTACACAGCGTGATCCTCACGTTTTTTTACTCGTTCTGATTTGAGAGGTCACGGGCCTATAAACGGACTTACGACAAAAATTAGGGCTTTTTTACTGAAACGCCTTTCTTCGCCTCGTTTCGAATCGACCCCTAGTTCGATCCAATACGCGAGTTTCAGTCCTTCGCTCGTATCCGATCGACGCTAGTTCGATCCACGCTAGTTCGGTCCTACGCTTGTTCGATCGACGCTAGTTCGATGGTGGCTAGTTCGGATGATGCTTGTTCGAATGGTGCTTGTTCGATGATGCTTGTTCGAAATGAGAGCCTATGTTCAGAGTGACTTTGTTCGCATGAGCTTGTTTTCGAATGGTGTTTGTTCGATTGTCCTTGTTCATCAACAAGGAATGACAGCTAGTTCGATGGCTTGTTCTAGTCAACAAAGAAGCTATTCGATGATGATCTGAATTCGATAGTCTAGTTCGAACCAAAACACACAAGCTCGTTCGATCTCGCTAATATGTTGCTCGTATCGATCCACAATCAATGTTATCGTTCGATTGGTCCCTTGAAGTATTTCACTCGTTTCGATCCTTGAAGAAACAGCACTCGTTCCGATGGTCCTGAAGGAATTCACGCGATCGATCCTTGAGAAAACTGCACTCGTCGATTCAAACAAAAAGAAACTCGTTCGACCTATCTCTACTACAAAAGCAACTCGTTTCGGTTGAGACAATCGAAAGGTTGCCTCGTATTCTTTGCATCTTTCCGACCTTGCGTTTTGCACAAACAATCACAACGAACTACAAGCACTAAACCACAAGCTTCTTGTACAAAAACATTATAATGAAAGATATAATGGGAAAAAAAATTTCGAATAGAAAAAAACAAACAACAAAACTTAATAAGCCGAAACAAAAAATCTCTAATAAGTTACCACACACAAATCACATAACCCAACCTTGGCTCTTGATACCACTTGTTAGGATATCATTTCATCACCTCAAACACAAAAAATAAGAAAAATAGATTTTAGAGAGAGAAAGTAAAAAACAAAGAAAAATGGTTACTTGTTCATAAAAGAAAAATGAGAAGCAACACCCTCTCCACAGAGGGCTTTAAATAGTTCCAAGAGAGGACTATTCTAGTGGGCTTTGAGTTGGGCCGGTTCATAAAACAAATGGGCTTGAGCCCGACAACTAGGCCCAACTAGCTTAACTAAATTCCCGTAAACTACGATTTACTTATACAAGGCTCGGGAATATTTAATGACCATCACTTTAATAAATACACGGCTAACACATAAACTAGTTTTATTTAGTAGGTTAAATGCCCCCGACTTTGCTATTTAGTAGGTAGAAAAACTCATCAGCTTGAGAGACAGGCAAATCCCAAGTGTATTGATATTGAAGAGGTTGATTTTATAACTTTTAGGGTCATTTAACCACCAAAACATGAAAATATTGCCCAATCTGTACTTAATCATTATTTTTGTGTTTTTAGCATTTCAGAAGCACTTGGATGGAATACACGTGACTTGGGCTCGATTTGGAGAATAAACAAGGCAAAATACAACTTCTCAACTTCACGACCACCTTTTTGATGTCTTCACCAAAAGTGCCCAGAAAGTATTAAAATAAATGTAAGTTTGATGACTTAGAGAATCCTGAAGGTGTCCTTGACGGCGTCGCGACTACATGGTGATGACGTCACGAGACTTTGTGATGGCGTCAAACTAAGGCGGTGAAGAAAATAACCAATTTTGAGATGACGATGTGACCGGTATTACCGTAATAACCTGACGCCGCACGACCTATTATCTATATATATATATATAAGGGGGGCATTATTTTATTGTTTCGAGGTGGAACCGTTGTGGAATCTTAAGAGTTGATGATACATCGAATTTTAGGCTTTTATGCCATTGGTTACTCATATACTCTCATGTTACTTGAGTTAAGTAATACTCTTTTTATCACTAATTAAAAAATGTCCTATGTATTGTTTGTATTATTGTGTTTTTCTTATCTGCTATTTAACATGTTAGCCTAAATTTAATGAGTTTGTTTATGATTTGTATGAAACGATAGTTATAATACTTGGTCCTAGGTTGTTTAATGTTAGTGATGTGTATGTATGCAATAAAAACTAGCTATAAACATAAACTAAGCATAGACGTCTAGTGAAACGCGATCTAATTAAGTATTTGAAGCGCGTGATTTACTATTAGGATGGAGAGCATTTGACACGTAGCACCCATCACGTAGAGTGTGTTTCTGACCCAACTCGTCGTTGAATTAGGAATACATCCCATTACACTAACAAGGTATGACAACGCAATAGATTAGATAGAGTAATTAAGGAGTAGTGCATTATTAAGTGAACACATTTGTTTACCTATACGAGTCCACACCAATTTTACTTTTTTTGCATAATTAGGAGTAGTCTAGATTAGTTAAAACCCCCTTACTTTTCCTCAATTAAATTGGATTTACTTGCTTTTAAAAAAACATAAAATTATAAAAAATTACTCTTCCCTTCACCTAGATCTTAGTACATACAATTCGAAACCTACCATACAATTCCACCTAGAGAGCGATCAGATCCCCGGAGTCTTGCCTATTACGATTAGGTACTCTGCATAGGAGGATAGTAAAACTCTAGTGTCTGCCAAACCCACCCGCTTCAATCGTAATTTTAGGATTCATTTGCATCCATTTTATTTTAAAATCTTTGACTTTAAGACGTTTCTTTTCACAAATGCACCACATGAATACACCAAAGTGTTGAATGCTTTTATCATGGCTTGTTTTGGCTTAAAAGCCCAACCTAATTTGCTTGTTTTTTGCTAAATTTTATATCTTCAAAAGAATGGGTGGGTCTTAGTGATAGATTCTCTATCACTGGGTTGTCTAAGGGGTTTTTAGGGTGGCATAAGAACTGGGTGTGGATTGAGGTCCATGAGTCATTCTTGCCAAACTGTTATGTCAGGTGGAGTAACAGGGCGAGGCCCGATGTAGAGGACCCACCACGTACCCAGTTAGCTCGTTTGAGCCAGTTAAAAGTGTATGGTCGCCCAAGAAAAAAAAAAAAAAGAGGGTGTGTTGGTTCAAGCCTATATAAGTCCATGGTAGAAAGATGGGATGGTCCATTTGCTTCACAAAGATGGCAGGGGTGAGATCTGATATCCATGTTCTTATGTCCAATACAATTCAGTTAAACTAACATAGTTTCTTGTTTGTGTTGCAGTGATGTATGTTTTGTCTTTGCTTACAAGCTGATCTGATGACAAGGTCATTGAGACATCCGAACAAGTCATCGCCCCAGTAAACCTGAATGCTAGTGGAAACCCAATTTCTTCTCCATTTATAAATTAGTGTGGAGCTCCCTATGTAGACCATGTCATGGAAGATCTAGAGGATGAAATTCCTATTGGTGAGAGACTAGTGAAGAAGAGAGGTCGAAAGACTGATGAGGGTGGATGAAGTGGAACTAATGAAACTGGTGAGAGATCTAACCCTTTATCCACTTCCCCAATGCCCTTGAATATTATTTCGTTGATGAATGTCTATCTAATTTCAGATGATGATGAAGAGGAGGCCTAAAAGAGCAAAAAATCATAAACAATACAAACCGAGATGTGGAACGGTTAGTGCTTATGTCAGTCTATTTTGTTCATGTTAACCCAAACCAAATATGATTTATTCAAATCGTGTTATTTGGATTTCGAAGATGAAAAGCATTGCTCGTAATTGACCCTATTAAGAATTCAGATTATTCGTGCTAATCAGATGTGGGTTAGTCGGGTTCTCGTCTACCTGAATAAGTCTTATTTTTTAAAAGGGTAAAAGCTATAAAATAGCCACGTACATTCAATTTTATGCCGACTTGATACACTTACTTTTTTATTCAATGACTTCAATAACGTACTTGTTTTTTTAATGATAATGTTACCAATATGACCGGCTAGATTTCCACGTCATTTTTTTATATCCACGTGTACTTTACAAAATGTCACATGTGTAATTCCTACCCACGTGGATTTGTTATTTAAACAAAACAATTAACAAAACTGCTCCTTTTACTATGTTCTAGTTTTGATTAAAAAAATTAACTGTCAAGATCAAAACCTAATGAATGCCCAATACTTGAAACTAAAAATAACAACACCCAAATGAAAGTTACACTCAAATCATAAGAACCTAAAAACAACCAAAATCAACAGTCAAGATAAAAAACACACAATACATAAGCACTTGATTAAAAACTAGCCAGAAATCTCGATAGACTTGACATCGGGCTTCTTAACTTCCTCTCTCGGCGTAGTAATCATGAACACACGATCTCCATAGTAGCCGCCATAATTTGATTCCCATTTTCCGCATCCTGAGGCAACATAAACCATCCTTGTAAACATGCCACTCTGCTTTTTCGACACGAAGCAATTTATGCAATTCTTATCTTCTTACTCTACATTACTTTCAACCTGTAATCTGTAAACTCCCTTGTCAATCTTCAAACCTACCACTTTCACTTCTTCCTTTTTAATTCCCAGCGAAGAATCGGCTTTAAACACATTAGCTGTCCAAATTTCGTCACCATCATAGGTCCTCTCAAACAAAACATCTACATTGGTGAATGCTCGTGTGGATTGGAAAGAAACACCAGAAGCTCATGTGTTTAAAGCCGATCTTCCTGGAATTAAAAAGGAAGAAGTGAAAGTGGAGGTTGAAGATGACAAGGAGTTACAGATTACAGGTGAAAGTAATGTAGAGAAAGAAGATAAGAATGATAAATTGCATCGTGTCGAAAAAAGCAGTGGCAAGTTTACAAGGAGGTTTATGTTGCCTCAGAATGCGAAAATGGATCAAATTAAGGCGGCTATGGAGAATCGTGTGTTCATGATTACTACGCCGAGAGAGGAAGTTAAGAAGCCCGATGTCAAGTCTATCGAGATTTCTGGCTAGTTTTTAATCAAGTGCTTATGTATTGTGTGTTTTTTATCTTGACTGTTGATTTTGGTTGTTTTTAGGTTCTTAATATTTGAGTTAACTACATTGGGTGTTGTTATTTTTAGTTTCAAGTATTGGGCATTCATTAGGTTTTGATCTTGACAGTTAATTTTTTTAATCAAAACAGAAATAGAAAAGGGCAGTTTAGTCATTTTATGTTATAACTAACCAATCCACGTGGGTAGGAATTACACATGTGAAATTTTTTAAAGTACATGTGGATAAAAAAGAATGGACGTGTAAATCCTAGCCGTGACATTTGGTAACATTATCATAAAGACAACAAAACGATTGTTGAAGCCATCGAATAAAAAAGTAAGTTTATCAAGTCGGCACAACATGAAAAGTACATGGCTATTTTATAGCTTTTACCCTTTTTAAAAATAAGACTTATTCAGGTAGACGAGAACCCGACTAACCCACATCTGATTAGCACGAATAATTTGAATTCTTAATAGGGTCAATTACAGGCAAAGCTATTTCTCATCATCGAAATCTAAAGAACACATTTGAATAAATATATTGGTTTCGGTTAACATGAACAAAATGGACCGACTTAAGCACTAACCGTTCCACATCTCGGTTTGTATTGTTTATGATTTTTTGCTCTTTTAGGCTTCCTCTTCATCATCATCTGAAATTGGATAGACATTCATCAACAAAATAATATTCAAGGGCAGTTAGGGAAGATTGATAAAGGGTTAGATCACTCACCTTTTTCAATAGTTCCACTTCAACCGAGCCTCAGCAGTCTTTCGACATCTCATCTCACTAGTCTCTCACCAATAGAATTTCAAACCTCTAGATCTTACCATGACATGGTCTAACATAGGAGCTCCACACTAATCATAAAATGGAGAAGAAATAGGGTTTCCCACTAGCATTCAGGTTTAAAACTGTGGGCGATGACTTGTTCGGATGTCTCAATGACCTTTTCATCAGATTCACTTGTAAGCAAGACAAAACATACATCAACTGCACACAAACCCTAGAAACTATGTAGTTAACTAATTGTATTGGACATAAGAACATGGATATCAGATCTCACCCCTGCCATCTTTGTGAAGCAAGTGGACCATCCCATCTTTCTACCATTGACTTATATAGGCTTGAACCAACACACCCTCTTCCATGGGCCGACCATACACTTTTAACTGGCTCAAACGAGCTAACTGGGTACGTGGTGGGTCCTCTACATCGGGCATCGCCCTGTTACTTCCACCTAACAGTACCAGTATTGGCAAAGAAAGACCATGGACCTCAGATCCACACCCAGTTTCATATGCACCCTAAAAACCCCTTAGACAACCCAGTGATAGAGAATCTACCACTAAGACCCACCCATTCTTTTGAAGATATAAAATTTAGCAAAAAACAAGCAAATTAGGTTGGGCTTTTAAGCCAAAACAAGCCATGATAAAAGCATTCAACCTTTGGTATCCCATGTGGTGCATTTGTGAAAAAAAAAAAAAAGAAACTCATTAAAAGTCAAAGATTTTCAAAATAAATGGAAGCAAATGATCCTAAAATTAACGATTGAAGCGGGGGATTGCAACACTAAGTTTTACAAACCTCCTATGGCAGAGTACCTAATCGTTAATAGGCAAGACTCAGGGATCGATCGCTCTCCATAGTGGAATAGAAGTAGGTTCAATTGTATGTCACTAGAATCTAAGGGTTGAGGAAGAGTATTTTTATAATTTTTTATGTTTTTTAAAACAAGTCAAAATCCAATTTAGATTTGAGAAAGGGGTTTATAAACTAATCTTGACTACTCTAATATGCCCAAAAAAAAGTAAAAATGTTGAGAGATCGGTCCTTATATGTAAACAAATGTGTTCACTTAATAATGCACTACTCCTTAATTACTCTATCTAATCTATTGCGTTGTCATACCCTTGTTAGTGTAATATGAAGTATTCCTCTAATTCAACGACGAGTTGGTCAGAAACACACTCTACATGATGGGTGCTACGTGTCAAATGCTCTCCATCCCAATAGTAAATCACGCGCTTCAAATACTTAATTAGATCGCGTTTCACTAGACGTCTATGCTAAAGTATATGTTATAGCTAGTTTTCTAATGCATAACATGCACATCACTAACAATAAACAATAGACCAAGTATTATAACTATGTTTCATACAATCATAAACAAACAACAATTAAATTAGGCAACATGTTAAATAGAAGATAAGAAAAACAAATAATCAAACAATACATAGACATATTTAAATGATTAAAAGATTAATTACTTAACTTCAATGTAACATGAGAGTATATGAGCAACCAAAGGCATAAAAAGCCCTAAAATTCGACTATATCATCAACTCTAAGACTCCACAAGGTTCCACACACTAACAATAAAAATAATGCCCATATATATATATAGAAAATAGGTCGTGACGGCGTCAGGTTATTACTGTAATACCGTCACATCGTCAATCTCAAATCATGGTTTTCTTCACCGCCTTAGTTTGACGCCATCACAAAGTCTCGTGACGTCATCACCATGTAGTCGCGACGCCGTCAAGGACACCTTCAGGATTTCTCTAAGCCCCATCAAACGTACAATAATTAATACATTCTAGGGCACTTTTTGGTGAAGACATCATAAATGATTGTCGTGAAGTTGATAAGTTGAATTTTTGCCTGTTTATTCTCCAAATCGAGCCCAAGTCACGTGTATTCCATCCAAGTGCTTCTGAAATGCTAAAAACACAAAAATAAATGATTAAGTACAATATTTGGGCATATTTTCATGATTTTGGTGGTTAAATGACCCTGAAAAGTATATAAAATCACACCTCATCAAATATCACTACACTTGGGATTTGCTTGTCCTCAAGCAGATGAGTTTTTCTCCTACTAGAAAATCGCAAAGTCTGGGGGCATTTACCTAACATAAATAAAACTATTTTTATGTGTTATACCGTGTATTTATTAAAGTGCATGGACATTAAATATTCCGAGCCTTGTATAGAATAAATCGTAGTTAACGGGAATTTAGTTAAGGCTATTTGGTCCTAGATGTCGGGCTCATGCCCATTTGTTTATAACCGGCCTAACTCACAGCCACTAGAAATAGTCCCTCTCTTGGGAACTATTTTTAAAAAGCCCTCTGTGGAGAGGGTGTTGCTTCTCATTTTTCTTTTATAATGAACTAAGTACCATTTTTCTTTGTTTTATTACTTTCTCTCTCTAAAATCTATTTTCTTATTTTTTGTGTTTGAGGTATGAAAGATATCCTAAACAAGTGGTCTCAAGAGCAAGGTTGGGTTATGTGATTTGTGTGTGGTAACTTATTATAGATTTTTGTTTCGGCTTTATAAAAGATTTGGTTGTTTTGTTTTTTCTATTCGAAATTATTTTTCCCATTAAATCTTCATATAATGATTTTTGTACAAGAACTTGTGGTTTAGTGCTTGTAGGTTCGTTGTGATTGTTATGTGGCAAAACGCAGAGGTCGAAAGATGCAAAGAATCAGCAACTTCCGTGTCTACAACCGAACGAGTTGCTTTGTAGAGATAAGTCGAATCGAGGTTTCATTTTTGTTGAATCGAACGAGTGCATTTTCTCAGATCGAACAGTAATTCCTTCAGAACCCATCGAACGAGTGCAGTTTTCTTCAAGGATCGAACGAGTGCAATCCTTCAAGGACATCGAACTAGTAACATTGCTTGTGGATCGAACGAGCAACATATTAGCGAAGATCGAACGAGCGTGTGTTTTGGTTCGAACTAGGACAATCGATCGATCATCATCGAACTAGCTTTCTTTGTTGATCGAACAAGACCATCGAACTAGTGACATTCCTTGTTGATCGAACAAGGACAATCGAACAAACACCATTCGAACAAGCTCATTCGAACAAGGTCACCGAACGAGAGCTCATTCGAACAAGCATCATCGAACAAGCACCATTCGAACAAGCATCATCCGAACTAGCCACGATCGAACTAGCGTCGATCAAACGAGCGTAGGTTCGAACTAGCGTGGATCGAACTAGCGTCGATCGAACGAGCGAAGGACTGAACTAGCGTGGATCGAACTAGGGTCGATCGAACGAGCGAAGAAAAGGGTTTCAGTAAAACAGCCATAATTTTTGATCCGTAAGTCCGTTGTAAGGCCCGTGACCTCTCAAACGAAGAGAAAAACTGACGGATCACGCTGTAACCACACCTCTGTTGGCAGGTTAAGGATTTTTCGAAGCCCAAAAACATCGTTTTCTATGATTTATTGACACTCTTTCAGATTTTTGGATTTTCGCCGCTGATTCTGATCAACTCAATTCACGGTTATCTAGTGATCTTGTAAAAATCCCGTTAATTCATTATCGTTTTGATCATAGACGAGTAAAATCCCGTGAACGTTAATTGATTCAAATCCACACAACAACCAAATACTTTACCACTAAAGACCTTGTTTATGCATTTCACATCACTTTTGCACTTATGTCAACTCAACAAGACAATTTATGCAGGCCGGTCTGAAAACCGCCTCCTATGCTTAACAAAGAGAACTATGTTCCATGGTCATCACGTCTTCTTCGGTATGCGAAGAAGTAGACCAAATGGAAAGTTAAACTACAACACCATTATGGAAATGGATCCTTATGTCAGACAAATGATCCCAGAACCATGTGATACAATCCGTGAAGTACCCGTTCCTGAAACTTTCATGACAAACCGATGCATGAACTCACAAGTAGCAGAAATTAAACAGATGGAAGCAGATGATCAAGCTATTCAGACCATTCTTCTCTGGTTTCCTGAAGACATCTATCTCAGTTAGATAGTTGTGAAACTGCTCAGGAAATTTGGTTACGTGTTCAACAAATGATGAAAGGTTTTGATATTGGAATCAATGAAAAAAAGGCTTAAGTTTTTTAATAATGTAAAGGTTTACTTCCAATGATTGGGAAATCGATTGAGTCTTACTATCACGTTTCTCAAAAATGATGAATGATTAATAAGAAAACCAACACTTTCCTGAAAAGATTGCTAGGTAATCTCAATTACCTAAACAACTACAACCATAATGGAGTCGGCAAGTACTATTGGACAATCAACGAAGGACTTGCATACGACAGATTACACTCAGTTGTATGATTTCTTGAAGTACAATCAAAAGGAGGTTGATGATCAAAGAGCTGAACGACTTGCAAAAACACATGATCCGCTAGCACTCATGGCAAATTCCAACAATCCTTTCAACTATCCAGTGTTTCACCAAGATCAACCATCACCAAGTACCTACATGCAACAACCCAACCCATCAACAACAACTATAACCCACAACCCATCCATTCAACCCAGAAACTACATGCAACAACCAATGCCAAATCCCAAAGACATTACAGATCCCACAACCGCAATGAACATGGCACTTGTTCTAATGGCTAAGGCATTCAAACTAAACTACTCAACACCAACCAACAACAACAAGAGAATTTCATCAAACCCTCGTAATCGGCAGATTTGCTCAACCGGGTATGAACCATTGGTCCCAGACAGACATATTCGGATGTTGTGAGCCAATGGAGGGAATCATTTTAGACAGTAGCTGGGCAGAACGTTGGTTATCAAACGGGTAAAAGCATACAGGAAATGTCGGGAATCAGTTTGGTTCAAGATGCAGTTCATAAATCAGTTTAGTTCGAGAATGTTGGGTACTCAGAATGGGCAAATTTGATTTGTTCCAGACTTACTAATCAGAATCCAAATGAAATGGAAAATGTTGTAGCAGCACGTGCTCTGGGTAATGCGACTGGGAAAATAATGTTAATCGATAAGGTGTTACAACTGCAGAGGATTGGGTCATCTTGCTTAGGAACTGCACAGTCAGACCAAGGAGAAGGGATGCTGCTTATCTTCAGACTCAATGTTGTTTATCCTCAAAAGTAAAAGCAGGAATCCAACTCCAAGCTGAAGAGTTTGATTTGATGGCTGCTGCAGCAGATCTTGATGAGATTGAGGAAGTCAATGCAAACTGCATTTATGGCTAATTGCACAAGCATCGACCTCGGGTACTCAGACAGACACGCTCCCGTCTAAGATTCAGACGGAATCATCCTTGAGTACACACAATGACAACTGCTATGATAATGAGATATTTTAATAATGTTTTTTTTTTACACAAGAGGAGGCAGTATACTGAGCTCTCGAACCCATTCCTGAACCACACCAAGAACAACAGAATGAAATTAATAATATTTCTGATTTCTCAGAGTGTGGAACAGGAGGGTGGAATAGTAAGATCAACATCCTGCAAACTGTTGAGGAAACACTTGCTTACTTTGAATCCATTATATATAATTGGCACTTGAAGTTGAAAAGACCACTCGGTTCAATCGCAAAATGACAGAAACAAATGCGTGATTTGACCACTGAGCTTGCTAGATATAAAAATCCAGAAAGTGTTTGAAATTAGTCAAAAAAATAAGACAAAACTTGAAAGATGTTTATCCAAAAGGTCGGTTTATACAAGAACAATGTCTTTACAAAAGATCCATGCTCTTCTTTAAGCTCCGTAAACAAATAACGATTTTTTTTGAATGAGAAAATTTCAAATTTAAATAAACAGCTTTCAACGGAAAAATACAGACTGTTTCTTCTCTTCTTGAAGAAAAGAAAAAGTTGAAGTCTATTTTCAAAGATCGCGGAAGACGAGCTTCTTGATAAACAAAATTACATCTTGAGAATAGATAAAGGAATTAGATAATATTTTGGTTAAAAACGGGTCAATCGATTCAAACGATGCATATGCTTTCACCTAAGCCAGACTCGTTTTACCACACCGAACAGAAAATGGCTTTGGGTTATCAAAATCCTTTTTTATCTCCAAGCAAGCTCAGTAGAAACAACAAAGTTTGTATAATGGCAAAGTGTTACTTGAAAAGGAAGTGATCCCCTGTAGTGCATGAATCGAAGGAGACACTGCAACTTGCTCAAGAGAGTCGCCAAAAAAATGAAACAATTGAACAAATAAATAAAACCGCAAATTATACAAAGATTAATCATCTTTCGGGGGTTTTTGTTTCTCAAACGGCACATGTCACAAGAAGAGGTGTACATTGTAAATCTTACCCAAAACTGCCACAGTTTCAAAATCGATTAATCAATACCAATGAAGAATTTTGGATGACACTACTCTAAGTGTTGCACGAAAATTGTCTAAATAGGAAAAAAGCACATTGTGACCTTCAACGTGTTGTCAAACATAAATAACTTTAGAGTAACACACAATTGGTCGTCCAGTGCTCATCAAGAGATTCACAAAATTTTAAAAGAAGAAATTTTTCCTATCATCAACCAAGTGGATTCTAGACTTCAAAATTTTGAAATTCAATTTTTGAAAGAAGCAGCCAAATTTGTTCGAGACTTTAAATCTCTTGCAAAAGAAGCTGATGAATCTCTTGCTAAGCACAAGACATTGGAATTGGAAATTGAGCGTCTCTTGAGAAAGAGCAGTTTGTCAGTCAAGACATTATGTCTATTGTGCAAAATCCATCGGTTGTAGATTCATCAAATCTCCAAACTGAGCTTGACCGTACGAAAGATCGTCTTGAAAATTGTATCATTAAAAAGGAGAATGAATATGCTAAACTTTGGAATGATTGGTACAAAAAGTGTGAAGAATGCAAATATGACAAAATTTCGTACGATAAAGCTTATAATGACATGCAACAAAAAATCGAACGGTTGCAAGCTCAGTTGGGAGATCTCAAGGGTAAGAGTTGTGATACTCAATGTGCATCAAATACCCTTGATCCTTTGTCTCAGAAACTTGAAAATGAGAATGTAGAATTAGAGTTTTTCAGGTTGCGAATTATGCAAAGGCAATTGCTACCTTAAGATCCATACAAAAACCTGTTTGAGCTCAATTTCTGTGACACGGTGGCACAAACAAAATCAATAATTGACTCATTGCAAAACAAATTACAAGATACGATCTTATGAAAATGCAAAGCTAAGAGCCCAGTATATTTGATAAAGATTCAGAACAAGTGTACACCACCAAAGGTACGAGTACGAATACTAAGTTTGCAAATCAATCAACCGAGAGGAAACCGTCTTTGCAACCTGTAAGAAAAAACTTGTTGTGAGACAACCAAATGCATTTCAATCTGAACATACAACATCCATCAAAACATCGGGTTCCTCAAAAGGTTGATGAGACGAATGATTTGTCAAAACCAGTCACTTCAAACATCGCTACGCTCACTCCACATGACTCAAATATTGTGAAACATGATCATTGATTGCCCCAGGAAAGTTTAGGATTAATCCTGTTCAAGCCTTCTATGGAAGAAAAGTATTTTCCTAACAAAGTTAGAGCAAGCGTTAGCACAACTCCAATCACCGTTCACAACCTCATGTCGTCACTAAGAAAAGATTGTTAATTCAGACTCAAATGGTTTTATCTGGCTACAGAGTAACAACACTGCTAAGACCAGAAGCCACAGCCTAGATCAATACAAGAAATTGAATTATGGTCCCTGTCTGCGACTAAGAGTATTGCAACAAGTAATAAAGAAGTTGAAGTAGAAGAACACCATAGATTTACTGCTTTCTAAGAAAAGAAACATATGTCATCTGAATGTAAACACGTTAAGCTATGATATTCGGAAATGCTAATCTGAAGTTATTTGTGCTATGTGTAAGCAATGTTTAATCACTGCTAATCATGATGTATGTATGCTTAATTATGTGAATGACATGAATTCTCGTGGCAAGAAACAAAAGGCAAATGTTTCAAACACTGAAAATCAAAAGAAACAAAAGCCAAAGGTTAAAAAGCCTAAGAAAGTAGGGTCCAACGAAAGACTTGCTTCACCTAAGCCTAGTAAACCTAGATTTTGCCTTAGGTGGTCACCAACTGGAAGATTTTTTGACATTAAAGGAAAAATAATCGCATCCAGTGAATCTGAGAGTCAATCTGACTGCTCTAATGGTGATAATGCTTGTACTTCTAACCCTTCGGAACCTACAATCAAACGGTTTCCAAATTCCACTTCTTTTCTTGGCAGGTTATCCAAATTTGTTTATGGTGCGTCGACTCGGGTTGCTCCAAGCATATGACCGGGAATCTAAAGCTTCTCATCAATTTCGTCTGGAAGTTTTTGGGAACTGTTCGCTTTGGAAATGATCATGTTGCTGCAATTTTGGGTTTCGGTGATCTTCAATGGGGAAATATTTTGATCACCAGGGTTTATTTCGTTGAGGGCTTGGGGCACAATCTGTTCTCGGTTGGGCAGTTCTGTGATTCAGATTTAGAGGTTGCTTTCAGAAGGAACACTTGTTTTGTCAGAAATCTAGAAGGAGTTGATTTGTTAAAAGGAAACCGTTCAACAAACCTTTACACCATCAATCTCCATGAAATGGCCTCTGCATCCCCAATTTGCCTCATGGCTCGAGCAACTTCTACCAAGTCATGGTTATGGCATCAACGTTTATCCCACCTCAACTTTGACACCATAAATGACCTTGCCAAAAACGATCTTGTCACCGGTCTTCCAAAATTCAAATATCATAAAGAACATCTTTGTCCCTCCTGTGAGCAAGGAAAAAGCAAAAGGGCGTCTCACCCACCCAAACCAGTTCCAAATTCTAAGCAGAGGTTACACCTTCTTCATATGGATTTGTGTGGTCCAATGAGAATTGCTAGCATAAATGGAAAGCGATATGTTTTGGTGATTGTGGACGATTACTCTCGTTACACTTGGGTACATTTTCTCAGATCAAAAGATGAAGCACCAGAAGTGATTAAAACCTTCCTGAAGCGAATTACTGTCCTTCTTCAGTCACCTGTCATCATCATAAGAACCGATAACGGCACAGAATTCAAAAATCAAATCCTTAAAGAATACTTTGATAGTGTTGGCATCTCTCACCAAGCGTCTTCTGTCAGAACACCTCAACAAAATGGAGTTGTGGAACGAAGAAATCGGACATTAGTTGAGGCTGCTAGAACAATGTTGATTTTCTCTCGTGCACCGTTATTCTTATGGGCTGAAGCGATTGCTACTGCGTGCTACACTCAAAACCGCTCCATCATTCACCGTCGATTCAACAAAACACCATACGAGCTCATTAACGGCAGAAAACCGGATATCTCCTTTCTACATGTATTCGGGGCTCTCTGTTATCCCAAGAATGATCGTGAAGATATTGGGAAGCTTGGTGCAAAAGGTGATATTGGCTTTTTCATTGGTTATTCTGCTGATTCTTGTGCTTACAGAGTTTACAACCAAAGGACAAAGAAAATCATGGAGACAATGAATGTGACATTTGATGAGCTTTCAGTAATGGCTTTTGAACAAAGCAGTTCAAAACCCGGGCTTCAAAGCATGACTTCTGGACAAATCAGTTCAGGACTCGATCTTACTTATGCTCCGTCAACAATAACAACTCAAAAACCAACTGAAGGTGAATTGGATTTACTGTTCGAAGCTATGTATGATGATTATATTGGTGGTCAACCGTCATCTGCTCCAAGAACTGCTCCGGCTGCTCAAGCACCTCAAGTTCTTCAGACTCCAACGGCAACTACAACAACAGCAGACACAACACCGACACCAATAATTGCATCCTCTCAAGCTACAAATTTTTCAAATACTTCACAGGATGTTGACGAGCTCGAAACACAACAACATGTTCAGCATCAACCCGCAACAATTGCTGACAATGTTCCAAATGCTATGTTCGATGAAAATACGTTTGTAAATCCCTTTGCTACTCCATCCACAAGTGATGCTGAATCTTCATCCTCACAATATGTGGATCCATCGAACATGCATATGTTCTATCAACCATACCCTCACGAATATCAATAGACTAAGGATCACCCTCTGGAACAAGTGATAGGAGAACCCTCACGACCAGTTTTAACAAGGAATCAACTCCGATCCGATGGTGACATGTGCATGTATGCATTAACGATGAGCACTATGGAACCGAAGAATGTCAAAGAGGTATTGACCGACCCTGCATGGATTGAATCAATGCAAGAAGAGCTTCTTCAATTCAAAAGGCTTGATGTATGGGTGTTAGTTCCGACTTTAGATAACATAAAACCCTTAACTTTGAAATGGTTATTCAAAAACAAGCATGATGAAGAGAACACAGTCATCCAAAACAAGACTCGTCTAGTTGTGAGAGGGTACCGCCAAGAGGAAGGAATAGATTTTGAAGAATCCTTCGCTCCGGTTACTAGAATGAAAGCTATCAGGATATTTTTGGCATATGATGCACACAAATCGTTAACTGTGTTTCAAATGGACATGAAAACTGCTTTCTTGCATGGTACGTTAAAAGAAGACGTGTACGTGTGTCAACCTAAAAATTTCATCGATGCTAATCATCCAAGCCATGTCTACAAGTTAAAGAAGGCACTATATGGGTTAAAGCAAGAACTAAGGGCATGATACGATGAATTGCCAATGTTTCTCCTACAGAATCACTTCTTCAAAGGCACAATTGATCCAACGTTGTTTATAAGGCGATTCGACGATGACATCTTAGTAGTACAGGTCTATGTTGATGATATTATCTTTGGTTCTACAAAACCTATGTATACCCAACTATTTTCTGACCTCATGAAAAGCCGCTTCGAAATGTCAATGATGGGGGAAATGACGTTTTTCCTTGGTTTACAAGTTAACCAATCCCCTTGTGGCATCTTCATAAATCAGTCCAACTACGTGTTAGAAATCCTTAAAAAATATAGAATGGAAACTAGTGATCCCGTTGGAACTCCAATGGAGATCAAAGACAAACTTGACCTAGATCAAAATGGGACTCTAGTCGATGTAACAAAATATTGTAGCATGATTGGTGCCTTAATGTATCTTATGTCAAGCAGACCGGACATTGTATATGCTACTTGTTTATGTGCTCGGTACCAGGCTAAGCCAACCAAAAAGCACCTCAAAGAGGTTAAAAGGATCTTTCGTTATCTCCGAGGAACCGTCAATATGGGTCACTAGTATACGAAGGATTCTGGTTTTGAACTAACCCGATTTTCAGATGCTGATTATGCGGGATGTAAAGACACCTTCAAGAGTACTTCCGATGGAGCTCATTTTTTTTGTAAAAAGCTGTGATCTGACATCAAAGAAAACCAAGATGGTACAGTGGTTTCAACCACGTAAGCAGAAATGTGTCTCTATCCGCTTGTTTGTGCCTAACCTCATTTGAATGCGGACGACAGTTTAACTGGATTATGGCTGTCACTTCACAAGATTTCCCAATCTATTGGATTCGTAAATCACCATAATCCATATCATGCACCCCGGTCAACAGTCAAGAACCAAACACATCGTTGTTTGCAACATTCATAAAGGAACACGTTGAAAAGGGTACGATTGAACTGTATTTAGTCAAGACGGATTACCAACTAGGACGACTCATCCACCAAGCTCATACATGGATCAATTCAACTATTTGGGTGGTCTCCTTGGTATGCGCAGCTTGTCTCCTTAGGAACTTGAACGTCTTGTAAAATCTCAGTAATTCTTTGTATATATTTTATCAGAAAAAGAAAATATAAAATTATAAAACCTATAAAAGCAAAATACAAAATCAAAAAATTTCAAAAATACCAAAAATAATCTCCTCTGACATGTCTCTCAACAATCGATAACATTTTCGTACCTAGAAATGTTGATTAATATTGACACGGGTATATAAATGAAGTTCGAGCGAGAGTTTCAAATGCTTTCAAAACATGTCCTTTCAAATTTTTCTCTACGACTTCTAAGTAAATGTCAGCTTAGGACTCAATCTTCAAAGAAAGGAAAATGTCCATTTATGTACATTTATCCTAAACAACGGGAAGTTTACATCTTCTCGGTCTTGAGCAATGTCATGCAAACATTCAAAGTTTGTGAATGCTCAAGAGAAGCACCAAGAAAATGATAATTAATTCGATGCATATAAAATCATTTTCCTGTTGAGCACAATTTTTCAAGATATTTTCAAAAAAAATCTCAAATTCTTTCAAAATTGTGTGCTCAACAAACTCCTGCTCCAAGTTTTCACTCTAATATTTTATCGAGGGGGAGTATAATAATATGATTCCTTCCATATGCTCTTATGTTGTCCCAAGACTTAGTTAGACTCATGTGAATTACCAGACATTAATTTGTTTTAATTCACTAATTGTCAAAAATTGTCACCACATATGCAATTTTTGAGGGGGAAAATAGTGATTAAAATGTGATCAATATGGATTAATAATGGATACTGATGTGTCATTGTGTAGGTGTTATTTTATGTATCAAGTTTTACTATTCATATTTTGCCGACTTAACCTAAAAACAACACTTTAACAGGCAGTGTACCCGGTCGGTGATAGTTTCGTGGTAAGTAGGGTGTCGATCACTAAGACCCAGAGCGTTAATATCTAATTTATCAGTATTTTAGTTATCAAATTTATGCAAAACCTAAGCTAATGATAAAGGGGGGTTCAGCCTGAGAGACTGGCATGAGTTTGGTATCTAAGCTAAGGGTTTGATGACAAGTAAAGTAATAAACACACACAAGAAGATTAACAAACGATAGAGAAGCCAGATTCGGAACAAAATGTTATCCAAGCATGAGTTTTCACTAGAAACAAACCCAATATGGTAATAATGAGGACGCGTTGGTTTAAATTGAAGGCGGTTGAGAATAAAAAGGAATTGTCAAGGATTAACAGGAGTGACTAAAAGAAAGAAGCCCTCCATACAACCTTAGGCAGAAACTGGGTCAATGCATAATCTATCGGTAATCACAAAGATGATTCTGATATTGAAGACAAGTCATCATGGACCCAGTGATGCAAGGCACAACCCATCCCAGCTACTCAGACTTCTCTCAAAAGAAGTTTGTTTCATTTCTCACGGAGATCAACACATTTCTATCGGCTTTCTCATTCCGAGATCGTTGATATTGAAAAGGTGGAGGGTCACGCTCCAGCCTCCGATCACCAAATATCAAAAGAGCACTTATAGAATCTAGAGCCAAGAGATCAATAAAATAAATCTCATTAGGACACATTCCATGATAAACACTTGGTGAACACCATTAAGTTCACAAGCTGTTAACAAGAGTCCTACGCATTATCCTTGTGATAATTGCCAGAACATTCAGAGTGATACTCTTTAGTATTCACATTGATGAATGGAAATCCTTCCAGAGTCAACATTAAACAGCTCTGTGGTAGGTGACTTGCAAGATTCTATATGAATCAAGCTTGTGTTACTGGTATCTATTTTGTCCAGTACATGGAATTGCGACTCAATCAGTCAAAAAAGTAACTAACTGATTCACTCTTACCATGTTGTCTGTTACTTGAGATGTTTGTAATGAGAACAAGCAAGCATAGTGAATCTAATGCAATCACGTTAGAGGATCTAATACTTTGCATGGAAACCCCTATCAAGGTGATTTCTTCTAAATGGACTACTGAATCACAGGTACGATCTTATACTATAAACAGGGTCTTACGGTAAACCGAAGGTTACGCAACCGAACTTAAGACGAATGACAAAGCCATATTCGTTATACCTGATGTTTATCACTAACATTATGTTTCAAGTATAAGTGACGGCGTTACAACCTCATTCCAGCTGAGTCAAGATTCAAGACCTCATGCTCAATCGACAAAGATAAATGCATGATGAAAGCTCAAGTACAATCGTCAAAGTCTTCCGCAATCTCTTATGCACAAGCACTTCCTCAACGGAACATTATCTACAAGATTACCAAGCATTAACAAAGATACATCTTACAAGTGGATCAAGTACTACTTCTTCCATTATGTGGTACAAGTAATCATGTCAAAGAATATGTTGAGGAAGATTGTTAGCAAGCTTTCAAGACCTTGAGCATGAGGGTGACGATACAAGATCGCAAGGCGGCAAAAAGATTCGAGGATAAGGATTTAAAGATCTCAAGAATCAAGACAATTCAAGGCTAAAGACCAAGATATCAAGACTTTGTTAAAAGATATCAAGTCAAAGATCAAGATCCGCATGCAAATGGAATGTCAAGAGAATTCCAAGGATCACAAAGGCTCCACGAGATCCACAAAGTGACGACCCCCAGGGGGAGATGGTTAGCCGCGTTTATTGTTTAAGTGATGGTCTGCATTTTATTCTCGAGCCTTGTATAGGAAAATGTAGTTTCCGAGAATTCATTTTAGCTAATCGGGCCTAGTTACGGGCTTTAAAGCCCGTTAGATATCAAGCCCGGCCTTGGAAGCCCATTTAAACCCAAGGCCAGCCCCAATGTAGACCTATATAAGCCCTCTCCTCATGTGGAGAGGGTGTTGCTTGTTGTTCATACACACATTTTCTTTCAAAGTGCAGTACCGTTTTCTTCTTTTTCTTCTACTCTCTAGCTCTATTTGTCTCCTCTCCTCTTCTTTCTTGTTTCATTATTTTTGTGTGTTTGATGTGAAGTGGTAAACTTAACACGTTTATATCGACTTTGAGATCGTTTTTATTTTCTTATCTAAAATTAGCTTGTTGCGCACCTCGTATTTTCTTGGCTGGTTTGTTTTTTTTAAAAGATTTAACTTAGCTACAAGTCAAACACTTTAATCTGAATAGTGACTAAACAATAGCTAAATTGGTGAAGAATTATGATAATTTTGAAAACGTACCGTGTGGAATAAATTAATCCCAATTTTATCTTAAAACCCAACCTATTTAAGTAGTCCAATTGTTATTGTTTCTATTATTATTGAAGTTGCGCACCTCTTAAAAACCATATAACGGACTATAATGGATTGTGAAAATCTCAATGTCACCAACAAAGAACCACCATATTAGGCAAGTTTCTTCTTTATCGTTTATATTTCGAATTTCCTTTAGTATATTTCCTTAGTTGTTATTTGTCTTAGTTTCTTTTTAGTTTTTCCTTTTTAGTTTTATAGTTCCCAAAAACATAAAAATAGCGATATCTAAGCTTCAAACGCAAAACCTACAACATAATTCTCAACATTCACCTCTTCCTTTAGATATGAAACCGAGAGATCAATACTTGCCGATATACTTAGGTATTTAGGTTTGTGTCTGTATCTTCTCATCCCTTTTATAAATAAGTTTTGGGTTGCGAAAACGACATACATCAAAATGGCGTCGGGGGGGGGAGCGGGTCGGGCCGGGAGTGGTGTACGGTGCCTTACGTCGAAGTTTGGAGTTAGTACCTTAGAGATCCTTTTACTTGAATTCTTATTCTTGTCAAAGTTCCATTTCGTGTATCCTTTTTAAAAAAAAACAAAAAAAACAAAAATGTTTTGAGAAAATCCTAATTTTTCACCCTTTCGTTCCCATGATCTTCGGACCATGGAGGAACTTCATAAGCCATCACTTATCGGTAGAGGAGGACCGATAGCTCCGACAATCGTTCAAAAGCCCATATTTGAATTGAAATATCATATGGTTCAGCTGATTCGACAAAATTGCCAATTCCATGGATTTCAAGATGAAGATGCAAATGAGCACTTAAACAAATATTTATCTATCACTCTTAATTCATGAAGAAAAATGGAGTTTCTGAAGATATCATCAATCTTAATCTTTTCTCAGTCTCTTTAACCCACGATGCTGAAATTTGGTTTTATCGTCTTAAAACACACTTATTCATACTTGGGAATAGATGGTCTCCAAGTTTCTTTCAAAATACTGCCCTTAATCTAAACATTGCAGCTTAGAAATAATTTTTGAAATTTTGACAATTGCACGGAGTCAGTATTTGATGCATGGAAAGGATTAAGTCATGTTTGTGGAAAGTTTCCTGACCTTAGAATTTTTCTTCTTTGATCACATCCTTACACTTTTATCCATCGGAATCACAATGATTGACCGAGAGAAAATTTTGGTGGCTGCTAATGGTAATATCATGCGTAAGACTCCCCAAGAAGCATATGATTTAATCAAGAATATGATACAACATCATTTTCAGTGGGACTGTGAGTGCTCATTATTCTAAGACTACTTCCTCGATTGAGTCGAATTCTTGGGTCCTTGGAATTGCAAATAGCATACATAAGGTCAAATCTTCAACATCAAACCAGGACCAGGTCATCCAAAACACCGTTTACATGCATACTTTTGATGAGAGTGATGAGGCAATGAACCTTCAGAAGAGAGAAGTAGAGATCGATCACATATAAGGGAACCATCTTATGCCTCTTTTAAGGGGGACGAGGAAATTCAAATCTCAATCTATTAAAGATATTGATGACCCCATTCCATTCTCAAGGGTATCCAAGATACACCCTTGGTTGCTCTTGACTTATTTCTATACTTTTGATACGGCTTATCACTTATCCTTTGTTTGGTCGATTCTGAATTAAGTTTGAATTTATGTAATCCAATCTTTGAATATTTCTGTACAAGGATAGTGATGAGTCCAAGACAGAGACCATATCAGATAAGGTGCCAGATTCATAAATCGCGATTGCTGAACAAATACCCACCTCATACGAAAAGTTTCTTTTTGATTAAGACCATGCCTAGCCCAATACTTACTTTATCACAATTTCGTTATGACATTCTTGGTTCATATCATATACTAGATATACTTGGCCCGAGACTATTCTATTCTTTATCATACAATAGCGTCCTCGTTTTTCCTATGGGGTTCTCCAAAATTTTAAATAATTAGATTCTATTCTGCCGGAGACGAAAATAGAGTATTTGACCCTAGAAATTATCATTGTTGACGTCGACTTGAAAAGTTTTGTTGAAGATTCCACGAAGATTGATATAACAACCGCTATTTTTCATCAATTTGTAATTATCCCTCTATTAATTTAGATAACACGTTTATTTATCCATCTATTAAATTAGAGGCACTGTAAACCACCTTTATACAGGGAACAATTTTTTGTTTTATTTCATTTATGCCAACAATAATTGCATCTCTAAAGTCATAACCGTGTCTATCTATAATCTATCGTTTATCATTCATGTAATTACATCCTAATATTGTCAAGTCAATATTCTTAATAATTATTTTTACCCAAGTAAATGTCATCAATTTTAACGTACCATGTACAACGTCTTCAAAACAAGCACTTATACGGTTAACTGTTTATACCAAACCTAATTATATGTAATGTATACATTCATAAAACTGAATGTAAAACCGTCTAATGCATGTGTACAAGTATCTATACATAAACATCTGATTTCTTTTCCCTCCTTAAATCAAGTTACAACTTTCTAAAGCACATGTATAAGCCTATCTGCCTAAAAACCATGTTTTAAACTTTACACCACTTTGCACAAGTACAAAGCATCTTAATACATAACTTTTAAACCCTAAACCTAAACCCTAAATCCTTTCTAAAATCTAATCTAAAACCCTAAACCCTAAACGAAACCTTAAAACCCTAATTTTACTTTAAACCTAAAACTAAACCCTAAACCTTAAAACTAAGCCCTAAACCTTTATCCAACACTAATACCTTAATCCTAACACTACTCTAAACCTTAATATATCCCTAAATCCTAAACCCTAATCCATGAATTAAGAAACCCTAAAATCCAAGCCGAATACCGACTAAACCTGACCACCCTTCTTATTTTATTTTTGGACCCTTTTTAACCACCTAGCCTCCTAGACCTCCATGACATCACGCACATCACCAAGAAGCTTACCAAGCACCTCAATCGCCTCTCTCTTGGCCACCATGTTGTCTTGTCACCTATTTTCATACATTGTCCATTCATTCCCTTATACACCTTCCACCTCTTTAGCTTCCATTATTGCCCCTCAAATATTGATCCCATAGTTGCCATGAAGTCACCTAAAGTAGGCCTTGCACTTACTTAACACCAATTTGGGCACCAAGGGTTTTGACCCATATAAATAGCCGAACCCCCCATTCTTTCAAACACACCTCAAAAATCATCACCATCAATTGAGTTCTAACACAGACTCATAAGGATCAAGTGAAGGCCTAACGCTTTAATTTGAAGCCAAGAATCAAGGTATATGTGCCCTTGAAGTCATTACTGGCATACGAGTCATAAAAACACCATACGGACCCATTTTAGCTCATGTAAGCTTATATATTGGTTCAATAAAGCTTATAATTGTATTAGGAATGTTTTATAAAATATTAAGATCCTATTTATGAACTTTTGTTTGAAGCCTTGAGTCCTCAACCCTTGTGTTTTTTATTAAAACCCTTAAGACGATCCGTTTTGATTTTTTTTAGCTAAAGGAATCTTTTTCTAAACTTTTGTTATGTTATAAACATCTTATTTTAGCTTTTCTAATAAGCCATAACTGCAAAATATCATTTGAAATCTTAAAAATAAACCTTGCATGGCTTTTTGGGACTTATTTGTAAAAGCTTTAATGATAGGGATATATATTATAAAATCCTGAAATTTATAAAACTAAAGGGGCTGAAAATGTCATTATTCCAAGTTAATAACTATGAGGGGCTATTCTTCCCAATTTCTAAAGTTAAAGGTTTCAGTTATATTATTATACTTAATGACTAAACTTGTAAAAGTTTATAAACCAAGGGTATATATTGTCATTTTTGTATTCTCTAAAAATAAAAAAATATAATATTTTTATTATAAATTATAAAAAATATATAAATATTATTAAGACGTTTTATGTTAAAACCGAACATTTGTCGTTTTTAATCAACGATCAAGCCTTATAAAATCAGTTACGTTATATATTTAACGTAATTTATCATCGACTAACTTTTGAAGAAACTTATAATCTTATCGTATCACGCTACTAGGGAATTTCATGTGAGGGGTTTCATTTGAGTATACGTTTTGACGAGTTTGTTGGGTTTTACGTTCTTTAAAGTGCCCATAGTCTCCTCAAACGCATCAACTGCATGACTCTGAATTATGTAGCCCAACAGTGAATACAATATTTCTATAAATTTTATAAAATTAAAATATGTATGTTAAACTCCGTAAAATTTTAAAATATAAACAAGCACACTAAGATTTGACATATTACCCCATGTTGTGTGACGAAGCCGTTACTTTCACTTGATATACTTTTGCCATCAATCAGATTTTCCCTGTTAAGGTAAGTTCATAGCCCTTGCATTTCAATCTTTTGAATGTTTTATAATAACCAGCAAGTGGATACATTCTATAAACTGAATACAAGTGTTTTTCCAACTCGTATGCTATCTTGATATATTATTGTACTAAGTACCTACTTTTGCCATTAAGTCCCACTATCATGAACCGTTAATTACTCTTCGGGGTAAGCGCGAATGCTGTGAATAGATCTATTTAGGACTGAGCTCCCCTAGTTGTGTACTATACATTCTGGTAAACTAAATGTTACTTTCATTGAAACACTATGCGGGTGTTAGGCAAAGGCACCCGTTGGGGCAACTTGTGATTATTGATTTTCTCAAGGTCTCGGT
Organism: Tanacetum coccineum; assembly: GCA_026074375.1. Lineage (NCBI taxonomy): Eukaryota > Viridiplantae > Streptophyta > Magnoliopsida > Asterales > Asteraceae > Tanacetum > Tanacetum coccineum. The sequence continues at coordinate 48,929 of BQNB010000529.1, read as the reverse complement.
GTCATGAGCTTAGAGCATAATACTAATAATTGTACACATCGCAATTATTACACTTATGGGTGTATAACAATGTAACCCACTATTTATGATGACTTGTATTCAAACTGTTTATCATAAACCTATGAATTTCACTTAACCATTGTGTTGACGTTTTTAGCATGTTTGTCTCAGGCAATTGAGCAACTTATGGCACAGAGTGGCACGAACTTGAAGATGGCTAAACTGTTATCATTCAAACTTTATGTTTTCCTATAGATTTTGGGACATCCGTTTGTAAAAACTCTGATGAATAAATGAATGATAACAACATTTTCCAAAACGTCTCTTTATGAGTCGTTTTCTATGATTGTGACTATTGTACTATGAAGTAATACCCCAGATTAGCTTCCGCTGCTATATTTGTCAAAATGGGGGTGTTACAATTGAATCGTCCTTCCCATTTGACTCTAGTAAAAATTTAATTTTGGGCGAGTCAAGCTTGTGACTCATACAAAAACAAGCGCTTATCGGGAGGCAACCCGTTTCTTCGTATCTTTTTCTTTTTCTCTTTATGCAAAAAAAATATATAAAAAAAGCAAAAAAAATAAAAAAATGAATAATAAATAAAGTCGTATCCTTATATCCGTCCCTACATTATACTATGACACTTTTATTGAATTCCAGGACTTATGAAAGAATGTCACATTTTATGGACGCGATATTTGGACATGGAACGACATAACACGGGCCTTTATCTTTTACATTATTTGCTCCTGTCAGATTGATTCCTGAGATCACGTAGCTTTTCTTGGATGCTGAGGCTGAGCTCCACTATACTTATCTGTTACTACCAATCTTCATGCCTACACTAGGGGAGTTTATCTGTTCTTTGATCTTGTTCTTATATTGCATCCTCATCTTCACATTTAGAAGCGTCACATTTCCTTTTTCCGTTTTAAATGTGGGCTTGGCATCCTGCTATTTGGAACATTCAGGAGAATGTTCGATTCTAAATGTGGGGTGAGATTTACATTCTTTTGATCATGTTTGTACCTATGTTTGTCATCGAGTAAACCTCTTTTTGGCAAAAATCTATCCTTTTCAAAAGAAAAAAAAAGTTGAAATCTAAAAATAAAATAAATCTAATAAATGATCAATTTTTTGGGTGTCGTCGAACCTTGAGTTTTGTAATAACTCCTTACCTATTTCATATCAGTTCTTGTTTGATGAGATGTGAGATTAATTTTGTTGAAGCATAATTTGGTCGGGCCAGATGACTCTCTTGGTGCCATTCGTCATCTTCCCGAGCCTTGAATAGTGCTACACACAAAGAAGAACCGGTTAGAAGGGGACCCGAGGCTGGAGCCCCGGGATCCACCCTCTGACAGTCACGTCAGAATAGTATAAGCATATAGTAAAGAGGTGGTAGAGAATAACCTGTCCAGGTAGGATGATCCTACCCTTGTATATATAGTGTAAGGATTAGGGTTATGTAGGATGTGTGCCACCCTTTTATCGGTCCGGCCCATTCCGGACTATACGCCAACAAATTTGGATTAAAGTTTTTACTTAGCTTAATGTTTTTGATGATTTTGCTCGGGATGAGCAAAGCTTAAATGTGGGGTAGTGATGAAATCACGTTTATACATATTTTACCATATGAAAATGCCCCCATTTATGTAAAAATAAATAACAATATTACGGTATTTATTGCAAATATTACGTCTTTTGTTATTTATTTATTAAGGTACCATTCGCGAAATTTTGGAGCAATTAAAGAACAAAGATGATGACTATTGAAGATAAATGGGAAGTTAAACGAAGCCAAAGATTGAAGTTCAAGACCCGAACCGACGAAGACTACAAGAAATATAGTCAAAATAGTTGCCAAATCCTTTTTAGCCCAAAAGATTTGATAATAAATAGAAAAAGGGAAATGTTAACACCCACTAGAGGCTTGGGTCCAGTGGCAAGCTTGTTTGTTTTCGTGAGTAAGAGGGCAGCTCGGATCCAGCGTAGTGCATTTTTCCGGATCTTATTACATGGCTAGTCAGCACCACGTGTATCTTCTGATGGCCAACCGTCTGGTTACACACATCATTTAATACCCGTTATTTCTCGTGGGACCCGCGTCAAGTCTATAACGAAAAATTCAGCGGCAACGGATTTTCTTACACGCCCAGTGAGCACCCTGTGTCTCTTCCTGATTTCTCGTGGGAAACCGCTTCAAGTCTTTCGTAACGTTCAAAAAAATTCGACGGCAACGGTTATAAAAGGAAGCAATGCAGCGCAGCAAAAAGGGGGTTATCAATTTATTTTATAAAGCAACCTTTTTATGTAATTTTTATTTTTAATGTCATTTATACTTAAATAAATGTAGTTTTTAAACTAGTCTTTGTATTAAACACACACTAGTTTGTAAAGTGTGTAATTTAGACTTTTCTTTCTAGATTATTTTATAAAATCTCTTTCTTATTTTAGCTTATTGCAAGTGCTTAATTTTAGCAATATTTCTATTATAAGTTTAAGGTCTTTAGTGTTATTATTGTTTTTAAACTCTTAAAGTTTCAATCTTTTTATTAAAATCATCATTTTTAGTCATTTAAATCTATAAAGTTTGTGTCTTTTAGCTTTAAAACTCATTTTTATCAAGTCTTTTTACTAAAAATTTAATCTTTTTGCGTTTTTTGTTTAATTTTACTTTAAAAATCAATCTTTTACGTTTTATAATAAAGTTGCAAAACTTTCACATTCTAACTCCACCTCATTCATATTAAGTTTCAATCTTGAAGAATTTTGAAGAAGATTATGGATTTATTATGGAGCTTTTTGATGATTATTAGCGGGTTTATGGAGATATTGGGTTATTTAAGCGCGTGGATGAGTCATTTAGTTTATGAATCTTATCGTCGTCATTTCTTAATCCAAACACGATTCTTTCTATCCATTTTTCAATTCTCTCTTTATTTTTATTATTTTCCATGCTTATTTTTATTATTTGTCATTTTTTGCGTTATTAGTATGGTAGATTAGAAATTATCGATGCTTGCATTAGGATTTTTTGTCGTTTGATGTTGTGATTATACTTGGAAAGTGGTTTAGTTTGATTTGTTTAGTTAGTATTTAAGTTGAGGTTTTGGACTTGCAATCGAAACACCGATTAAACGGGTTTGGGTTTGCGCACCTTCTTTTTTCCATACACCGAAATCGTTTATGATCGACCTTTGAGATCGTTTGTATTTTCTTATCAAATTAGTTGTTGCGCACTCTATTCCGGCTCGTTGTTTAAAAAGATTTAAATTATCTACAAGTCAACATTTATTCGTAAACTAGTGACTTAACAAATTAAATGCGATGAATTTAGATTAATTTTGAACGTTGCCGTGTGGATAAAATTAATTCTATTCTTATTATTAAACCAAACTATTTTCAAGTAGTCAAATTGTTATTATTTTCTATTTATATTGGAGATTGAGCACCTCTCAAAAACTTTATAAACGGATATAATGAGACATTAACGAAATCTAAAATGTCACAAGAAAGACCATCATATCGAACAAGTATTATTCTTTATCTAAAAAGCCGTGATTTTTTTTGGACACGGACTCGAAATGACACTTGGGGGCGTAAACTGTATATCAGAGAAGGGTTTTAGAGAATTTTGCTCATTAAAAACTTGAGCACTAACGCTATACTAACCCGTCAATTCCTTCCCTATAGCCATGGCATCATATATAACCTATAAAACATGAATGAAGTAACCGGTAAAGCATAGCTTAGTTATGTACCTTAAGTATACAACTGAATTTGTGAAATGAAAAAAATGTATAAATGTTACTTCGCTTGAACTTGGGTCATGGCATGTTCATTAGCGCTTACTAAACACATGTACTCCACATTGGACATCAAGAATTCCGTTTATGGAATAAGCTCCATTTAAGCACATAACATGAAATATGACCCCACGAGTCAACATAAAAACCTGATAATATGACCACTCGGGTATTGCCATGGTTTATGACCACTCGGGTCAACGTGATTACTTGCCATGAACAAGTGACAACTTGGGTCCACATAAACTGAATTTAAGACCTTACGGGTCAACATGAATTCTTAACATGATAATATGACCACACATATCATCATGAGAGTTAAGATCAATGTAGACCCAACATTTGTCATAGACCCAATGAACCAATTCTGGCCACTCATTTTTTCATCAAAAATAAAAAAACTCATTTTCACTCTTTTTTAAAAATGAAAATTTCTTACAAACGGTAAAAAAATCGTCACACGACCAAAAAATACACCATCGCGGACAAGTATTTTTTTATCTTTCAGTAGACGGGTGACACGACTCATACTTTCGAGGAACTTTTTTTTGATTTTTTTTTTCAGTCACGAATTGCGAAAATCATATATGATTCGTATAACGAATCATATATGATTCGTATAACGGATCATATATGAGTTCATAAAATCATATATGATTTCATAAAATCAGATATTGATTTGTGGATTCGACAAAACTTTTTTCAATTTTTTTTAGTCACGAATTACGGAAAATGATATATGGGGATCTCGTATGACGAATCATATTTATTCGTATTAACGAATAATATATGATTTCATAGATTCATATATGATTTTCATTAATCACTATATGGAGTTCATTAACTTCGTATATGACTTCATAAAATCATAAACAAAAGTCTCGTCGAAAGTAATATGTTCGCCCATCTATAGAAAGATACATTTAATTCTCGTCGCGATCGTATGTTTTGTTTTGCGTAAACGATTGACGGCCTCTGTGTGAGATATTTAATTTTTAAAAAAAGAGATGGAAGTGGGTTTTTTGATTTTGATGAAAAAATGAGAGTGGCTATTGATTGGGTCAGTTGGAGTCTTATGACAAATGTTTGGTCTATATTGAACTTTTGGCCTCATCATGATCACTTGTATTGATCATCATGACCACTCAAGTCATCATGAGTCTTGTTTTCCCCCCCCATGATATTTGACCACTCTTGGCATCATGAGTACTTGCTCGTGTTATTATGACATCATGTCATTCATGAGTAATTGTCATGATATTATGTACAACTCAGGTTATTATGAGTTATATCGTGGATATTCATGACCACTTTGGTCATCATGGTACCCTTTGTCCGTGAATATTATGACACTTTTGATCCATATGAGTATATGGCACAATCATTTGATAAAATTGTGACATGGAGAGAGATAACTTACTATAATAATTGATACACTTGCATAATTTTAAATTACTAAGATGTTATAAACATATATAAAGCATATAACATGATTTATAACTTCATTTTCAACGTGAAAACATGATATTAAGGACCGTACGGGTCTATATGATAGTTTAAACATTGATATTATAACTAGCTCAGGTCTAGCATGACTCATAATGTAGTTGTATTGACCATACGGGCCAACATGGTAATAATGACACATCTTGCACACTTGTAACATAAAGACACATAAACAAGTATACTTAAAACCTTGCATAACGTGAACATAGGCAATATAAACCGCATGCTCATGATTAACGGGATGATAATTCCCATACTTGTATTTACACTACGTTACTCACCTCAAGTACGCTAATGATTCCACAAAGTCTCTAACTAACTCCTTGCGCCTAAAACATAACATGAGCATATAGGATGTTTGGTTAGTCAGATACTTTATAACCACCAACTCAAACTCTTCATGAATTTTAACACCTTATAATGCGACTGTAAACAATTACTTAAGTTTATCCATTAATCCCCTTAATATGAACTAACATAAGTTATATCAACATATAATCGTTCGTAACTTGCATAAACATATTTTATAACTCATAAATATGTAAACACTTAACAAAACCAAGCTGTCATTCTGCAGCAGCCTGCAAATCCCCTTATCTGACTGACTTAATCACCAAAACAGATCCCGAGGCCATGTTTATCAAAAAGTAGACTCTTTTCCCGTTCTGAAAACGTATGGCACGCCCTAAACGGAGATACGGTTGATTTTATATGAATGTTTAAAAACTAATTTGCTACACATTTTGAATTCTGGCCTTGTTGTATTAAAATGTATTTTTGACCCAATTTAGGGTTGAATTGGCTAATGCTCTATTCATATAATTGAAAGTAGGACACGTAAGGATTTCGAAACCTAAGCCATGATTCCAGACGTGCTACTAACGATTTTATATATGTCCACTTTTAACATGACATTAATTTCTAGATATTGTTCACAATAGAAGCCACATTATACTTCCATAAGGGGTGTTTGGGACAAGACTTACTAAGTAAACATGATAAACATCAATTCTCAGCAATTCCTAAAAACACAAACTAGAATATTGCTTTAATTCTTCAAAAACTCTTCTTATGCTATCATATCAAGAATATAAGCATGATCCCATATTATATACAGCATAACATGAATCTAAAGGTAAAATAATCATTCATACCTCAAAATAAACTTGTGGGTATGATAGAGCCTGAGTCTCTAACACTTATAGGATGATTTTCCAAGCATAATCTTGTATAAAACCGTAATAGTTCGAAGCCTTAGTTTTCTCATCTTTTTCTTTATATGGGACGTGAAAAAGGATTAGGATGAATGAGTTTCTATGAGTTTCCTGATGTTTAAGACTTCTTATACATGTATTATTTGTTTTAACTTTTAAAGTTAGGCAAAGTTAGTCCTTGTTAGTCAAAGTATTATATAGCTCATCCTTTCTCTTTAAGAAAGTTGTTTTCATAAAAGGTCCTCTTAACAAACGAACCTTTAGAACATAAGATGAGTTTACTTGGAAGCCTTAAAATATATTTTAAAGCATTATCGTGAAAATTGGGGTGTTACATTATCGTTTATATTCCGTATTTCCCTTAGTATTATTTCCTTAGTTGTTATTTGTCTTAGTTTCTTTTTAGTTTTGCCTTTTAGTTTATAGTCCCAAAAACCAAAAAATAGCGATATCTAAGCATCAAACGAAAAACTAAAACATAAGTCTCAACTTCACCTCTCCTTTATAACGACAACCCGTGAGATCAATACTTGCCGATATACTTAGGTATTTAGGTTTGTGTCCGTATCTTCTCATCCCTTTTATAAATAACTTTTGGTGTGCTAAAACGACATACATCAGTTAACGATTCATGATTTTTGCAACCTTGGTAATAATAATAATAATAATAATAATAATAATAATTCTAAAGGAGTGGGGGCCCAGATAGTATCTCGGCTTCCATCCAATTTGTTGTAATAATAATAATCTCTTTATTTTTCTTATGAAATAATATTAATAATAAAAAAATAATAATAAATAATAATAATAATAATAATAATAATAATAAATGCCCCAAGATGCTTGGTGAATCTCTTTCTTGATGGTAAATGCCCCAGGATGCTTGGTGAGTATATTGCTAGTGCTCCTCTCACGCCACTGATTAAGCCGGGGGTGGTATCCGTCCTATTGATGTGGGTACTATTTGGAGTCGTTTAGTTTCCAAGCTTAGTGCTACTATGGTTGGCCATTCTTTAGATGATTATTTAAATGATCTACAGTTTGGGTATCGGGAGGTGGGGAGGCTATACTTCATGCTATGAATCGCTTGATTGAGAATCGAGGGGATGACGTGGGCATTTCCATGTTGTTTGTGGATTTCAAAAATACCTTCAATTTAGTTGATCATGAGGTTATGTTACAGGAAGTCTGCCTTCATTGTCCTGCTATTTCACGTTGGGTTGACATTTCTGTCTACTCAACTATACTAGAATTGCTATATGGGAGCACTTCTTATGTATTAACTTACTATGTCGGCATTTTGTATTGATACCATATAAATGAAAGATATCCGCATAGTCAAAAGTAAGACTCGGTCACTAATATCTTCACCAAATCTTGTACTTTTTGAAATATTAGTTTTCTTTACACCTTTAATTATATAAAGTATCATACTCATATTATATACTATTAATTACTAATAAAAATTGATAATGGAATCATAAAGAGAGAAATGAAATGGTTTAAAATTCAGAAGAGGTCAAATAGGATAAGTCATAGTGGTTTTCGAACACCATAGTTCCTAATGATTCCCAAACTCCATATTTTATCAAAACATCAATAACAATCATATAAATATAGTGATATATATCATAATTAAATAAGGTGATGATATGAATTTTGTTAGTTTTAACTAACATTTTTCACTTATTTTCGTGACTTGATGATTAGTAACGTCATTGTCTTCTTTCTTTATAGAGAAGACATGATGATGATGATGATGATAAAATAGATCCGGATGAATAGCCTGAAATTTAGATCTACCCTTAATCACTTGTAAACCAATTCCAATAACATGATTCATTCTTGTTATGGTGGTTGACCTATAACCTTACCAACGTCAACTAATTGTGTGATGATGAGAGTGCCTAACTAAGTGTGTGCCGTGATATTGTTTATGTGTTTTGGTGATTGTGGACCTATATATATACTCGGGTATGTTGTTTCTCTTAGAAACGTATATTCTTAATTAATTATAAAAATCTTCTCATTCACCGATAACCTAATATAGAAGAACATGTATACACACCTTGGTGCGATCATAAGGTGTGCTCCCCATAATACAATCTAGCTGGGTTGGCGTAACAAAATTCAACCCAACGTGAAATAGCAGGACAATGAAGGCAGACTTCCTGTAACATAACCTCATGATCAACCAAATTGAAGGCATTTTTGAAATCCACAAACAACATGGAAATGCCCACGTCATCCCCTCGATTCTCAATCAAGCGATTCATAGCATGAAGTATAGCCTCCCCACCTCCCGATACCCAAACTGTAGATCATTTAAATAATCATCTAAAGAATGGCCAACCATAGTAGCACTAAGCTTGGAAACTAAACACGACTCATAATAACACCACATCAACGGAGGTATACCACCCCGGCTTAATCAGTGGCGTGAACGAGTAGCACTAGCGAATACACACCAAAGCATTCCTGGGGCATTTACCATCAAGTACAAGAGATTCACCAAGCATCTTGAGTCGGTCGTTTTTATTATTATTATTATTATTATTATCTATTTCATTATTATTTTTTTATTATTAATATTACATTTCTAGAAATATAAAGAGGATAAATATTATTAAACAAATGGATGGACGCGAGATACTATCTGGGCCACTCCACTCCTTTAGAATTAATATTATTATTATTATTATTATTATTATTATTACCAAGGTTGCAAAAATCATGAATCGTTAACTGATGTATGTCGTTTTAGCACACCAAAAGTTATTTATAAAAGGGATGAGAAGATACGGACACAAACCTAAATACCTAAGTATATCGGCAAGTATTGATCTCTCGGGTTGTCGTTATAAAGGAGAGGTGAAGTTGAGACTTATGTTTTAGTTTTTCGTTTGATGCTTAGATATCGCTATTTTTTGGTTTTTGGGACTATAAACTAAAAGGCAAAACTAAAAAGAAACTAAGACAAATAACAACTAAGGAAATAATACTAAGGGAAATACATAATATAAATGATAATGTAACACCCTAATTTTCACGATAATGCTTTAAAATATATTTTAAGGCTTCCAAGTAAACTCATCTTATGTTTCGCAAAGGTTCATTTGTTAAGAGGACCTTTTATGAAAACAACTTTCTTAAAGAGAAAGGATGAGCTATATAATACTTTGACTAACAAGGACTAACTTTGCCTAACTTTAAAAGTTAAAATAAATAATACATGTACAAGATGTCTTAAACATCAGGAAACTCATAGAAACTCATTCATCCTAATCCTTTTTCATGTCCCATATAAAGAAAAAGATAAGAAAACTAAGGCTTCGAACTATTATGGTTTTATACAAGATTATGCTTGGAAAATCATCCTATAAGTGTTAGAGACTCAGGCTCTATCATACCCACAAGTTTATTTTGAGGTATGAATGATTATTCTACATTTAGATTCATGTTATGCTGTATATAATATGGGATCATGCTTATATTCTTGATATGATAGCATAAGAAGAGTTTTTGAAGAATTTAAAGCAATATGACTAGTTGTGATTTTAGGAATTTGATGAGATTTGATTGTTTATCATGTTTACTAGTAAGTCTTGTCCCAAACACCTTATGGAAGTTTATGTGTCTTTGGTTGCAACAATTTTCTAGAAATTAATGTCATGTTAAAAGTGACATATAAAATCGATAGTAGCTCGTATGGAATCATGGCTTAGGTTTCTCGAAATCCTTACGTGTCTACTTCAATTATATGAATAAAGCATTAGCCAATTCAACCTCTAAATGGGTCAAAAATACATTTTAATACAGCAAGGTCAGAATTCGAAATGTGCAGCAAATCAGTTTTTAAACATTCATATAAAATCAACCGTATCTCCATTTGGGGCGTGCCATACATTTTCGGAACAGGAAAAGAGTCTACTTTTTGAATAATCAACATGGCTCGGATCTGTTTTGTTGATTTAGTCAGTCAGTATAAGGGGATTTTGCAGGGCCTGCTACAGATGACAGCTTTGGTTTTGTTAAGTGTTTACATATGGAGGAGTATAAAAATAGGTTTATGCAAGTTTCTACGAACGATTCATATGTTCGACTATTTACCTTTTTGTTAGTTCATATTAAGGGGATTAATGGATAAACTTAAGTAATTGTTTAACATCATTATAAGGTGTTAATTCATGAAGTGTTGAGTTGGTGGTTAGTAGTATCTGACTAACCAAACATCCTATATGCTCATGTTATGTTTTAGGCGCAAGGAGTTAGTTAGAGACTTTGTGGAATCATTAGCGTACTTGAGGTGAGTAACGTAGTGTAAATACAAGTATGGGAATTATCATCCCGTTAATCATGAGCATGCGGTTTATATTGCCTATGTTCACGTTATGCAAGGTTTTAAGTATACTTGTTTATGTGTCTTTATGTTACAAGTGTGCAAGATGTGTCATTATTACCCATGTTGGCCCGTATGGTCATACAACTACATTATGAGGTCATGCTAACCTGAGTAGTTAGTTTAATATATGTTTTTAAACTTATCATATAGACCCGTACAGGTTCATTTATAATGTTACGTTGATAATGAAGTTATTAAGTCATGTTATTGGGCTTATTATGTGTATAACATATGTTAGTAATTTAAGATTATGCAAGTTATCAATTATATATAAGTTATCTCTCCATGTCACAATTTTATGCAATGATTGTTTGCCATCTACCTCTATGATGGTCAAAAGTGGTCATAACTATAACGAAAAGTATCATGATGGACCAAAAGTGGTATAATATCACGATAAGTAATCCATAAATAACCTGAGGTGTCATATATATCATGACAATGTACCTCATGATGACATGATGGTCAGAATATCACGACAAGTATCATGATGACCAAAGTGGTTCATAATATCATGACAAGTATCATGAAGGAATTGAGTGGTCATAGTATCATGACTCAAGTTGATCAAGATTGAGGCCAAAAGTTCAATATAGACCCAATTTTTGTCATAGACCCAATGAACCAATCCTAGCCACTCATTTTTTCATCAAAAATAAAAAAACCCACTTTCCATCTTTTTTTAAAAATTAAATATCTCACACACCGTTATTTTAGCAAAAACAAACATACCATCTCGACGAGATTAAATTACCTCTTTCTTATAGAGGGGCGGACACTATATACTTTGACGAACTTTTTTTTATGAATGTTATGGAAGTCATATACGATTTTATGAATTCATATATGATTAATGAAATCATATATGATTTTATGAATCTCAGATATGATTCGTATATTACGAATCATATATGATACGTCATGCGAATCATATTTGATTTTGTTAATTCGTGACTGAAAAAAAAATAAAAATTGAAAAAAGTTTGTCGGAATCACTAATATCATATATGAAATTTTATTAATTCATTATATGATTTTATGAAATCTTATATGATCCGTTATACGGAATCATTTATGATTCGTTTTACGACAAATATTGATTGCGCAATTCGTGATGAAAAAAAAAAATCGAAAAAATGTTACCTCGAAAGGTGATATCGTGTCACAGTCTACTGAAGATAAAAAATACTTGTCGCGATGGTGTACTTTTTTGTCGTGTGTGCGACGAAATTTCCGTTTGTAAGATATTTTATTTTTAAAAAAGAGGTGGAAAATGAGGTTATTTTTTTTTGAATGACAAAAATGCAGTGGCCAGAATTGGTCATTGGGTCTATGACAAATGTGGGTCGACTGATCTTAACTCTCATGTGATATGTGTGTTCATTGTATCATGTTAAGTTCATGTTGACCCGTGAGGTCTTAAAATCAGTTCATGTGGACCCGAGTTGTCACTTGTTCATGGCAAGTAATCACGTTGACTCGAGTGGTCATAAACTATGGCAATACCCGAGTGGTCATATTATCAGGTTTTTATTGTCTGACTGTCGGGGCTCATATTTCATGTTATGTTGTTAAATGGAGCTTATTCCATTAACTCGGCAATTTTGAGTGTCCAATGTGGAGTCCATGCTGTTTAGTAAGCGCTAAGAACATGCCATGACCCATGTTCAAAGCGAAGTAACAATTTATACATTTTCTTCATTTCAACAAATTCCGTTTATACTTCTGTGGACATACTTAGCTTATCTGTTACGATAACTTCATTTCATGTTTTATAGGTTATCAATAGATGCCCATGGTATAGGGAAGGAATATGAGGGTTAGCTAGCGGTATGTGCTCAAGTGGTAATGTGCATTTCTTACCCTTTCTTGATATGACTAGTTCGCCCAAGTGTCTTTCGAGATCGTACTTGTCTCAAAAAACATTCACGGGCTTTTTTGATAAAGAAATATACTTGTTAGATATGAATGGTTCTTTGTTGTGACATTTTAGATTTCGTCAATTCTCATATCATGTTATATTGTTTTTGAGAGGTGCTCAACTCCAATATAAATAGAAAATAATAACAATTTGAATATTGAAAATAGTTTGGTTTTAGATAGATTTGAATTATATTTATCCACACGGCTCGTTTCAAAATTAATTCTTAATTCATCCATTTATTTGTTTCGTCCTTATTTACGAATTAAAGTGTTTGACTTGTAGATAATTTTAAATCTTTTTAAACAAACTTAGCCGGAAATATGAGGTGCGCAACAAGCTAATTTGATAAGAAGATAAAAATACGTCTCAAGGCGATATAAAAGCTTATTTCGTGGTGTACGTAGGTGCGACCATAATCCGTTAAATTCGTTTGCAAGTCAAAACCTAATCTTAGAATACTAAAATAAACAAATCAACTCTAAAACCACCCTTTCCAAATAATCCACACATCAAAGACAAAAATCCTCTAAGCAGGCATCATAATTTCTAATCTACCATACTAATAACGCTATAAATGGCACAAATAATAAAAATAAGCATGGCAAATAAAAATAAAGATAGAATTGAAAAAAAGGATTAAGAAAGCACCGTGTTTGGATTATCGAAATGACGACGATAAGATTTCCTATATGAAATAACTCTCCACGTGTTAAATACCCCTTATATCTCTCATAAACCTGCTAATAATCATCAAAAAGCTTCATAATAAACCCATAATCTTCTTCCAAATTCTTTCAAGATTGAAAACTTAATATGATTTGAGGGTGGATATATAGAATGAACAGTTTGCCAACTTTACTTGATTAAAAGCTAAAAGATTTGATTTTTTAAAGTCAAATTAAACAAAAAACGCAAAAAGATTAAACTTTTTAGTTTAAAAGACTTGATAAAAACATGGAGTGTATTTAAAGCTAAAAGTCACAACACTTTATAGATTTAAATAGAAAAAATGACTACTAAAAATGATGTTTTAATAAAAGATTGAAACTTAAGAGTTTATACATTAATAAACTTAAAGCACATAAACTTTATATAGAAATAAAGCTAATAATTAAGCACCTTGCAATAAGCTAAAATAAGGAAAGAGATTATATAATATTAATCTAAAAAGAAAAGTCTAAATTTACCCTTTTACAAACTAGTCTGTGTTTAATACAAAGACTAATTTAAAAACTACATTTATTGAAGTATAAATGACATTAAAAATAAAAATTACATAAAAAAGTTGCGTTATAAAATAAATTGATAAGCCCCCTTTTTGTTGCGCTGCATTGCTTCCTTTCTAACCGGTTTGCGTCGAATTTCTTTGAAGTTACAACTTGAAGCCGGGTCCCACGAGAAATCAGGAGGAAGAGACCAGGGTTGCTCAATGGGCGTGTAAGATAAATCCGTTGCGACTGAATTTTTCGGTTACAGATACTTTGACACGGGGGTCCAACAAGAAATAACGGGTCCAAACGAAAAATAACGGCTATCTAAATGATGTGTGTAACCTGACGGTTGGCCAATCAGGAAGAGACCACGTAGGTGCTTGGACTAGGATGTATTTTAAATCCGTAAAATGCACTATAGCTGGATTTCGAGCCTGGCGCTATTAGCCACGACGAAACAGACAAGCTTGCACTGGAACATGCCTTAGTGGTGATATGTTTTTAGTAAAAAAATACCCCAATGTTTACATTTCCCTTTTTTTTTCTTATTATTTTATCAAATCTTTTGGGCTAAATAGGATTTGGCAACTATTTTAGACTTATTTCTTGTAGTCTTCTTCGGTTCGGGTCTTGAATCTTCAATCTTTGGCTTCGTTTAACTTTCCCATTTATCTTCAATAGACTTACCATCTTGTTCTTTAATTGCTCCAAAATTTCGCGAATGGTACCTTAATAAATAAATAACAAAAGACGTATTATTTGCAATAAATACCGTAATATTGTTATTTATTTTTACATAAATTTGGGGGATTTTTCATATGGTAAAAATATGTATAAACGTGTTTCATCACATACCCCAATTTTTAAAGCTTTGCTCATTCAGGCAAAACTCTATCAAAAAATTAAGTAAGTAAAAACTTTAATCCAAATTTGTTGGCCTTATAGTCCGGAAAGGGCCGGACCAATAGGGCCGGACCCGTTTTAATAAAAGGGTGGCAACACTCCTACATAAACCTTAATCCTTACACTATATATACAAGGGTAGGATCATCCTACCTGGACAGGTTATTCTCTACCACCTCTTTACTATATGTTTATACTATTCTGACGTGACCGTCAGAGGGTGGATCCCGGGGCTCCGACCTCGGGTCCCCTTCTAACCGGTTCTTCTTTGTGTGTAGCACTATTCAAGGCTCGGGAAGACGACAAATGGCACCAAGAGAGTCATCTGGCCCGACCAAATTATGCTTCAACAAAATTAATCTCACATCTCATCAAACAAGAACTGATATGAAATAGGCTACAGGTAGTTATTACAAAACTCAAGGTTTGACGACACCCAAAAAATTGATCATTTATTATATTTATTTTATTTTTAGATTTCAACTTTTTTTTTCTTTTGAAAAGGATAGATTTTTGCCAAAAAGAGGTTTACTCGATGACAAACATAGGTACAAACATGATCAAAAGAATGTAAATCTCACCCCACATTTAGAATCGAACATTCTCCTGATGTTCCAAATAGCGAGATGTAAACCCAACATTTAGTATTGGGAAAAAAGGAAAAGTAGTCGCTTGTAAATGTGGGGGGGGGGGGGGGGGGGGGGGGGCGGGGGGGGGGGGGGGGGGGGGGGGGGGGGGGGGGGGAACATCGAGGATGCATATAAGAACAAGATCAAAGAACACGTAAACTCCCTTGTGTAGGCTAGAAGATTTTCAGTAAAAGATAAGTTTAGTGGAGCTCAGCCTCAAGAATACTAAGAAAAGCTACGTGATCTCAGGATTCAATCTGACCAGAGCAATATGTAAAAAGATTAAGGCCCGTGTTAATGATCATTCCATGTTCAAATATGCGTCCATAAAATGGTGACATTCTTCATAAGTACTCGGAAATCAATAAAAGTGTATGTATATGTAAGGGACGGATATAAGGATACGACTTTATTTATTATTCATTTTTTTATTTTTTTTGCTTTTTTATATATATTTTTTGCATAAAGAGAAAAAGAAAAAGATACGAAGAAATGGGTTGCCTCCCGATAAGCGCTTGTTTTTGTAATAGTCACCAAGTTGACTCGCCCAAATTAAATTTTTACTTAGAGTCAAAAGGGAGGACGATTCAAATTGTAACTCCCCCATTTTGGACAAATATAGCAGCGGAAGATAATTGGGGTATTACTTCATAGTTACAATAGTCACAAATTATGGGAAAACGACTATTACAGAGATCGTTTTGGAAATTGGTGTTTCATTCATTTATTCATCGGAGTTTTTACAAACCGGATATGTCCCAAAAAAATCTATAGGAAACATAAAGTTTGAATGTTAAACGTTTAGCCATCGTTCAAGTTCGCTGTCCTTCTGTGCCAGAAGTTGCTCAATTGCGTGAGACAAACATGCAAACAACGTCAACCACATGTTCGTGACATTCCATAGGTTTTATGTTAAACAGTTGAAATACAAGTCTCATAAATAGTGGGTCTACATTGTTATACACCCATAAGTGTAATAATTGCGATCGTGTAACAATTATTAGTATATGCTCTAAGCTCCTGACACGAGACCTTGGAGAAAATAAATAATCACAAGTTGCCCAACGGGTGCCTTTGCCATTAACACCGATTAGTGTTTCAAATGAACGTACATTTAGTTTCCATAAGGTATAGGTACACACGGGGAGCTCAGTCTAAATAGAATCTATTTACAGCATTTCGCGCTTACCGGCAGAGTAATAACGGTTAAGATAGTGGGACTTAATGGCATAAAGTAGGTACTTAGGCAATAATATATCCAAGATGCATCAGTTGGAAAAAAACACTTGTTTCAAGGTATATAGCAGTATCCCCTTGAGGGGTTTATAAACATTCAAAGATGCAATGCAAGGCTATGAATCACCTTAACAGGGAAAATTGATTGATCGGCAAAAGTATTTAAAGTGAAAGTAAACGGGCTTCATCACACAACCTGGGTGCGGGTTATATGTCAAGTTTTAGTGTGATTGTTTATATTTCAAAACTTTACGGAGTTTAACATACATATTTGATTTATTAATTTATGGAAATATTGTATCACTGTTTGGGCTATCATAATTCAGAGGTCATGCAGTATCGTTTGAGGAGCTAGGGCATTTTAAATCGTAAACCCAACAAACTCGTCAAAATGTATACTCAAATGAAAACCCCTCACATGAAATTCCCTAGTAGCGTGATACGATAAGATTTTAGTTTTTTCAAAAAGTTAGTCGAAGATAATTTAGTTAATACTATAACGTATATGAATTATAATGCCGCTTGATCGTTGATTAATAAGGACCAAATGATATGTCGGGTTTTTAACAAAATCGGTCTTATAATATTTATATATTTTTTTATAATTTATATAAAAATATTATATTTTATATTTTTAAGAATACAAAAATGACAATATATACCCTTGGTTTATAAACTTTTACAAGTTTAGTCCATTAAGTATATATATATAACTTAACACCTGTTACTTTAGAACTAGGGACAGATTAGCCCCTCATAGTTATACTTTGGAATATCGACATTTTCACCCCTTTAGTTTAAATTTCAGAGGAAGTTATAAACTTTTCCCTATGCATGAAAGCTTTTACATTCATGTACAAAAAAAGCCTATGCAGGTTTATTTTTAAGATTTCAAATGATATTTGCAGGTTATGGCTTATTAGAATAAGCTAAAATAAGATGTTATAATATAATAAAAGTTTAGAAAAAAGATTCATTAGCTAGAAAATCAAAACGGGTCGTTTTTAGGGTTTTAATAAAAAAACACATGGGTTTGAGGATTCAAGACTTCAAACAAAAGTTGATAATGGATTCTTAAGAGTGTTATAATATTGATAATACATATTATAAGCTTATTAAACAAGATTATAAGCTTACTTAAGCTAAAATGGGTCATATGGGGTTTTTATGACTCATATGCCTAGTAATGACTTCAAGGGCTCCTTTTTCTTGATTCTTGGCTTCTATTATGAGCTTAGGGAGTTCACTTGAACCTTGTTGGTCTGAGTTAGTACTCCTTTTGAGTGGTGATGAGTTTTTGAGGTGTGTTTGAATGAATGGGGGGTTTTGGAAATTTATATGGGTCGAAAACCCTTGGTGCCCAAGTTTGGTGTTTTGGTTAGTGTCAAGGCTACTTTAGGTGATTCATGGCAACTATGGTGATTCAATATTGAGGGCTAGATTGGTAGCTAAGGAGATGGTGGAAGGTTGTGTATAAGGGTAATTGAAAATGACATGGGATGATAAGGAGGTGAACAAGACTAAACCTGGTGGCCAGAGAGGCGATGGAGGTGCTTGGTAAGCTTCTTGGTGATGTGGTGGTGATGTCATAGAGGTTCTAGGATGCTAGGTTGGTTTAAAATGGGTCAAAAATAAAATAAAAGGGGTGTCGGGTTTGGTTTGGTTTTAAGCTTAGGATTTAAGGTTTTAATTCATGGATTAGGGTTAGGATTAGGGATTGATTAAGGTTTAAGATTAGTGGATTAAGTTTTAGGGCTTAGTTTTAGGTTTAGGGTTTAGTTTTTAGTTGAAAGTGAAATTAGGGTTTAGGGTTTTGTTTTTAGTGTTTAGGGTTTTAGATTAGGGTTTAGGATGAATTAAGTTTTAGTTTTAAGTTTTAAAAGTAATGCATTAAGTGCTTGTACCTTGTACTAAAGTGGTGTAAAGTTTAAACATGGTTTAGGATCTTAAATGACCTAATTAGGTTTTTAGGCATTATTGACTTATACATTGAGCTTTAATGGGTTGTAACTTGATTTAGGAGGGAAAATATATTCAAATATTATGTATTGATACTTGTACACATGCTTTAAAGGCTTGTACTTTGATTTTATATGTATACATTACATATAATTAGGGTTTTGATATAAACGTTAACGTTTAATGCTTGTTTTTGAAATAACGTTTTGAAAAGTACGTTAAATGGATAATGTACTTAGTAAAATGATATTAAGATACAGAGTTGACATATTAGGATGTTTACATGATGTAAACATAGATAGAGATGGCATTGATAGAGGTTGCGTGAGCTCGTTTACTGTAGAGATGCAAGTTACGTTGCACAATGAAATAAAGCAAAAATTTCCCTGTAAAGAGGAGGTATATAAAGTGCATCTAATTTAATAGATGGATATTATATTGTTGAAAATTTAGGGTTTTTATAGTCCCCGAACCTTACAGAAATCTCGTCTCGAGATTTAGTCTAGTGATAGAATGTAAAAGTTTAGAGATTCATTCATATGCGAGTAATATTGACAATGATTTCATGAAGTAAGGGATTTGTTCATACAAATGCCGTATACTTAAGCCTACTCATTTATAATTTGTCACTTACAAAAAGAGGTGTTCTAATTCATTTCAATAAGACGGTTATAAATTATTCTACCTAAGCATAAAACATGATATCAAAATGGTGATGTGTAGAAGATGATATGATTTTTCAAAATCATAAGAAGCAATGAGAAGAATAATGAGACATTAATTGCACAGATGCCCATATTATCAGTCATGGAGCTTTGTATAAGTGTTTCAAAGGTATGAGGCGAGTATTCAGAGTTGAATATAATAGAACTAATAGGATTGACAAACGATGTCAAGTTTTGATATCATCAGAAATGAAGGTGTAACGGAATTACCACTTTATTATTTCATGGATAACTTTATCTTACATCATCAAAACTTTACGAGTGTTGACACTTATGCTACGTATCTTATGGTAGGATTCTAGATAAAAGTAATAAATGACAAAGATAGTAGCTTGGTGTTTGGGGTTTTTAAACTTATAAAGTGGGTTTTAGAAGATCCTTCATATATAACTGGTGGCGAACTTGAATATCCTCGAGAGTTGTTTCTAGGGTAGACATCCTAAAGCGAACAAAAGCAATCTTGTCTCTTAGTAAGTAGGATCCCCTATGGCCCTGTTGTTTGCTTTTGAGCATTGATTTGCATAATGCCCTTTCTCTCCACAGGTATTACAAGTTATGGATACTGGTTATAGGTTATTTCTAGTGGCTGGTCCTTTGTTTCTGCAGTTCCTGGTCAGATGACCTACCTTGTTGCAAGTCTGACACCTAATAGTGCAAGGTCCTATGTGATGTAGGGTGCATCTTTTACAAAAGGGACAGTTTCCAGTATACCCATTGTTGGCAGTATAAGCCTTGAAGGTTTCTTGCCTCCTATTCTGCTGTTGGTGGTGATCATTGCATGGTTACAGTTGTATTGTTGCGGTTTTTTGGTAGTTGTTGTTGTCGGTGAGTGTTTCTCTATCATCAAACTTCCCGTTTATGGATATTGGCTTCTTCGCGATAATTGTGTTTTTACTACCTGTCCATTAACCTCTGGTGTTGGTATGGGCTTCCTCCAAAGTTTGTGGCTCTCGAAGCAGTAACATTTCCTTCAATACTTCTGGGTAATTCCCCCGATGAAGACTTCCATATGAGTTTCTCAAATTTGGCACCATGTTTGGGCATAAAACTGACAATTCCCTGGAATCTTCTAATAAAAGTCTTGAGATCATTTCCTTTACAATATCCAAGTTGTAAAATTCTGTTCTTCCATCTTTATGACTTAGTTCGATGGGAATATTTATTGGTTAAGAGCTTATTCAATTCGGTCCATGGTGATCCTGTTTGGCTTGTTCTATCCCAATAGGTTAGGCATATGCATTTCCACCAAGACAAAGGCATTGTAGAGTAGGTTCAAAGTACCTAGTAGCAAATGTTACTTTGTTTTCCTCGGCCCACAGTTGCCTATGAGATAAACACTGATTCAGTCTCAAACACCATACGAATGTCGTCTGTTAGTCTTCTTGTACCTTTGAAGTAGAAAGGTTGACAGTTTATGAACTCTTTATAGTTCCCCTTTTGTCTACAGGAGTTTCTCTGGTCTGGTGTTCCTATTAGAATTGTAGTATTTGCCTACGGTAAGCTCAGCTTGTGATTCAGAGCAGCAAGCAATACTATCAACAACTTGTTGTCGTGATAGCGCCTGGTCATAGATGGTGTGCAGACTGTTTGATTGTTCTTTTGGGAGGCATACTATAAGACAACCAGGATAAGAATCCATATAAATGAGTTATAGTTCATCTCACAAGTTAGGTTATAGTAAAGACTTGTGATCATTCTTTGGTAATACATTGCAGGATACAATGGAAATTTTGTTATTTAAGAATTCCAGAGGATAGATACGGGATAATGAAGGGCAGAGTAAGTCCAATCAGGAGGCTTAGTGTTTAAAGGTTTGAGAAAATCGAAATGTAAAAGTAATCATCCCTAGTAGATCTTGGATATAGATATGAGTCATCATACTGAACAGGATTTATAGGATAGTCTAATCTTGACATACAAAAATTGGTATTATGAAAACAACGATAGGTTATAACAGAATCATCATCTTATAAATAAATTGTCTATTATAATTTACATAAACAAATATGAATTGTGTCATCTATTATACCATACATCTAGTGGTTAGATTCTAGAAGATGTAAATGACCACATATTAATTTGGTTGGTTCTCCATTGTTGTTTTTGAGCTCTTGAATCTTGTTCAGAAAGACCATTGAGTCAAACTTGGATATTCTCAAAGATCATTTCCATAGATTGAATTCTTTTACAAGCATTCTACTCATTAGGTTTCTCGGGGGACTGGTTTACTTCCCAAAAGTGGTCAGCGGTATGATCCATAATGAATTAATCTAATTCTGCGAGATATATTTATCAATGGGTAGTATTGTGGTGGTGGTGTAGTTGACCTAATTGGTCGATGAAGATCCTACTGATGAAGATTGAGATATTGGATATGGGTTTGATTCAACAAAGATTCTCAATGTCTTTAGTGTTGGTGAAATCTCTATCGGGGAGGAAATAATCTCGAGAATTCAAACATTGGCTGATAGTGATAACACTGTCGAGATGGGAGGACCATAACAGTTGTGTGGAGCAATAGGAGCTTGAAGTGGAGGAATAGGTAATTCAATTATCAATAGCATCACTATACTTGCATGATTCCTTTCGGTATCATCATTGTAAAGGCGATAAGACTAGTGTGGCTAAAAGATATTAGTTCAATCATTGAAGAGTCAGGAGAAGTGTTGGCTAGAATGTCTGGGTACCATTTGTAGAGGAAAAAAAGAATCCTAAATATCGGATACGGAATGGGTGGACGATATTTTGGGTGTTTGATGAAAGACATAACTGTTGTAACAACCCGGTTGCTAAATAATTAAGTTATTTATAGTATAGTAGTTATGTTTCTTTTTCATACAATTCAGGGAATTGCTAGTGGCACAGAGGATTTCTTGGCTATAAGAAGAAAAAGTAGTTGTTAGCTCCCAAGGTTTTTAACCTTGTTCTCAATAACCTTGGCACTGATACCAATTTTGTAACACCTAATTTTTACACATTTCAGCTGCCGGAAGCTAAATCTGGATATTACTTCATAGTACAAACAGTCAATATCATAGAAACGAATCATAAGAGACGTTTTTTTGAAAATTTAAGTTATTATTAATAGTGTATTATTGTGTCTAGGCTCATGGCACACAAACTGACTTATGTATATATCAATAATGATATATATAATGTTAATGGCCCCCGGTGTGGGTAATTTCCATATACCTATGAAATTTAAATATAGTGCGTTTGGTTACCTATCCGGCTAACACAAACGGGATTCGTCAATCCCAATAGGCCTATCTACAATATTCGCATTCACTCACAAGTGATTAATGGTCCATGATGGTGGGGTCTTTTGGCATATAGGGACTTAGACAACAGATGCAATAATATATCAGGAAAGCATACAATTGGAAAACACTTGTATTCATGGTTTATAGCATGTATCCCCCTTGCGGGTTTATAAAACATTTAAAAGATTGAAATGCGAGGCTATGAACTCACTATATCGATTTTAAGTACTTGTGTATATTAAAAACAATTGAGCATGTATCCCCCTCGCGGGTTTATAAAACATTCAAAAGATTGAAATACGAGGCTATGAACTCACTATATCAGTTTTAAGTACTTATGTATATTAAAAACAATTGAGCATGTATCCCCCTCGCGGGTTTATAAAACATTCAAAAGATTGAAATGCGAGGCTATGAACTCACCTTAACAGTATAGAGAAATCTGATTGATGGCAAAAGTATATCAAGTGAAAGTAACGGCTTCGTCACACAACCTGGGGTGATATGTCAAGTCTTAGTGTGATAGTTTATGTTTCAAAACTTCATAAAGTTTAACGTATATCTTTGATTTATTAAATTATGAAAATATTGTATCATTGTTCGGGCTATCATAATCCAGAGGCCATGTAGTATCGTTTGAGTAGCCAAGGCACTTTAAATGGCAAACCCAGTAAACTTGTCAAAACGAAAACTCAAATGAAACCTTTCATATGAAATTCCCTAATAACATGATACGATAAGATTTTAAAGTTTCTTTGAAAGTTAGTTGATGATAAATTTATGTTAAATATATGACGAAATAATGCGTCGATTTATGATTAATAACGATAAATGTGTCGGGTTTTAATAAAATTAGGTTTTATAATATTAATATATATTTTTATAATTTATATAAAAATATAATATTCTATATTTTCAAGTTTGCAAAAATAGCAATATATACCCTTGGTTTATAAACGTTTACAACTTTAGTCCTTTATATATAAAGTATATATAATTTAAACCTTTAACTTTGAAACTTGGAAAGATAGGTCCTTATAGTTATAACTTTAGAATAATGACATTTTCAGCCCCTTTAGTTATAAGTTTTAGAAAGTTACGACATATACCCATATGCATGGAAATATTTGCAAAACAAGTCCAAAAAGCCATGCAAGCTTATCTTAGGATTCCAAATGGTATTTGCAGGTTATAGCTTATTAGAATAAGCAAAAATAAGATGTTCCAACGTAACAAAAGTTGGGAAAAAGGATCTGTTAGCTAGAAAATCAAAACATGTCGTTTTTAGGGTTTTTATCAAAAACACATGGGTTTGAGGATTCAAAGCTTCAAACAAGAGTTCATACATGATCTTAAGAGTATTATGAACATTATTGTACATAATATAAGCTTATGGAACAAGATCTTAGGCTTACTTGAGCTAAATTGGGTCGAAAATGGATTTTATGATCCGTACACCTAGAAATGGCTTCAAGACTTCATTTTCTTGCTTCTTGGCTTCTATTCTGAGCTTAGGGACTTCTCTTGATCTTCTATTGCTGCTATGGAAGGGTTAGAATTCCATTTGAGGGTGTGAGATGAGATGTGTGGGATGATTTGAAAGGGGTGTATGGTTCGACTATATATAGGGGTAAAAGACCCTTAGTGCCTAAGTTTTACACCTTGTAGGCCAAGAACACTTGGAGAAGAGATCAAGATCTATAAATATATGACTAAGGGAGGCTAGGAATGAGTATTGAAGGCTAGGAAACTAGACATGAAAGGTGTAAGGGTGTGGTGTTAGTTTCGTGTACAAAGGAGGACAAGGAGGTGATCAAGCAACTTGGTGGCCAAGTATTTTAGCAAGGAGGTGATGGAGGTGCTTGCTAGGCTGCTTGGTGATGTCATGGTGAGGTCATGGAGGTGCTAGGATGGGTGCTTGGGTTTAAAATGGGTAGAAATGGAGGGAAAAGGGTATCAGGTAGGTTTAGGGTTCTATTAGGGTTTTTAGGGTTTAATTTCGAATTAGGGTTAGTGTTTAGGATAGATTAAGGTTTAGGATTAGTGTGAGGAGGTTTAAAAGTCATGCATTAAGTGCTTGTACCTTGTACTAAAGTGGTGTAATGTTTAAACATGGTTTAGGAGCTTAAATGACCTAATTAGGTTTTTAGGCATTATTGATTTATACATTGAGCTTTAATAGGTTGTAACTTGATTTAGGAGTGAAAAGATATTCAAATGTTGTCTATTGATACTTGTACACATGCTTTAAAGGCTTGTACTTTGATTTTATATGTATACATTACATATAATTAGGGTTTTGATATAAACGTTAACATTTAATGCTTGTTTTTGAAATAACATTTTGAAAAGTACGTTAAATGGATAATGTACTTGGTAAAATGATATTAAGATATAGACTTGACATATTAGGATGTTTACATGATGTAAAATAGATAGAGATGGCATTGATAGAGGTTGCATGAGCTCGTTTACTGTAGAGATGCAAGTTACGTTGCACAATGAAATAAAGCAAAAATTTCCCTGTAAAGAGGAGGTATATAAAGTGCATCTAATTTAATTGATGGATATTATATTGATGAAAATTTAGGGTTGTTATAAACAAATCTGTAATGATGATGACTACTCAATAGATCGAATGTTATAAGATGATTAAGTGTTTGAGCACAATTTTTCAAGAATTCTTCAATGACAATTCATAATCTTTCAAAATTGTGTGCTTAACAATGCTAACCCTCAATTTTATGTTCATTTTAGAACTTGGTATCATTTTTTTTGTCAAACATACATAAAGTTGAGGGGGAGCAAGTTAATGTTCCATATAATTCATGCTATGATGTTTTCTCCACAGAATTTTCTTGACAAATTTTAAAAAGTATTTCAAAAACTAAGTGAATTAGCATTTAATATAAGGGGAGAAATGTAATTAAAATGTGATCTTGAAAATAATAAGTGATCTAATCGACTCAAAGTGCTTGATACTTTTTGAAAAAAAGGGTTTTATGGTTAAGATCTTATACCCAACAACATCTTAATTCACGACGATTCTGAAGTCATAAGGTGGTTAGGTTAGGCATTAGTCCTATGATTCAGCCAGAACCGGAGGGATGTACCCAAGGACACTCCATAGTTAGAAATAGCAGTCCTTAGGTATGATTGGAGATGAATGACTATAAGGGAAGAATGCCGACTAAGATTGAGCTAACACTGGAACAATCACAACAAGGTGTTAGTAATGAAGTCTTGGTAAGAATTGAAGGGGTTGAAGAATGAAAAATAAATGTAAGGATAAAGGGTCTAAAGAAAGAAGCCCTCCCTACACCTTAGTCAGAAATCGGGTCAATACATAATCTATCGGTTTTCACACAAATGAATTCTGATATGGAAGACGACATCATGGACCCAGTGATGCAATGCACAACCCTTCCCAGCCATTCGGGTTTCTCTCAAAAGAAACTTGTCTCATTTGTCACGGAGATACATACGACTTCTATTGACTTTCTCACTCCGAGTTAGTTAATATTGAATAGGTGGCAGTCTGCTCCAGCCTCCAATTACTAAAACCAAAATGCACAAATCGAGTCTAGAGCCAAGAGATCAATAAAATAAATCTCATTATGACACATTCCATTACAAATACTTGTTAAACATCAATAAGTTCACAAGCTGTTAACAAGAGTCCTACGCATTATCCGTGTGATTTTGCCAGAACATCCGAGTGATACTTATGTATTCACTGTGAAGATGGAAATCCTGCTTGAGCCAACATCAAACAAGCTCTCGGTAGGTGACTTGCGAGATTCTTTATGAATCAAACTTGTGTCAACTAGAAAGAAACGATGGTGAGATTCTATGAGAATCAAACTTGTTCTAGTAAATGAATTGATGGTTTAATCAGAAAGATAGTAACTATCTAATTCACTCTTACCGTGTTGTCTGCTTTGAGACGCTCTGGTAATAAGAACGGCTAGTGCAGCTGCAAAACCCTATCAAGAAGATTCATTTGAATCTATCTGATTACAGGGAGTATTTATACTGATTAACATGGGGAACCGTGGTTATTGCAACCTTATTCGATGAAGTTACAAAGACACTCTCGTCCATATCTGTTGATTATCACTAACGTTAACTTGCAGGTTATATGGTGGTGGCGGTATCTCATTTCAGCTGAAGTCGGATTCATTACCACATGCTCATGCTCAAAGACATACTATAAGCATCAAGATTCAAGAATCATGAAAGCTCAAGATTTAAAGATCTCGGACGAAAAGACAAAGTCAAAAGACAATGACAAAGGCTTAAGATCAAAGATCGCAAAGCATGAAGGAACAAGCCTACAACGTAGACAGAGACAAAGATCATATGAACTTAACGACAAAAAGTAATCTCATTGATCTTACAAAGAAGTGTCACAATGAACTCACTTCAGGGGAGATTGTTAGCCTTAAATATTAAGTCAAACATGGAAGTTCATTCATTAAGAATATTAAGTCTCGGTCATTTACTTATGTAACAATGTAATAGGCTAGAACGGGTAAACGGACTTGTTTATGTAAGCTAATTGGTCACGTGTATCGGGCGAAAGCCCAAGTAATCCCGAGCCCGGCCTGTAGAAATACCAAAGGTATGTAAGCCTTCTGGTTTAAGTATAAATACACCTCTTAAAGGAAGGAGATGGGGTTGGTTCATTTGTAAAGTTTTGTCTTGCAAGTAAACTTCCCATTCCTTGTTTCTCTCACTACTTTCTCTCACTAAACTCTTATCTAAACTTCTTCCTATTTTCTTCTTATTTTCTTGTATAATCCATGTAACAACGTATGAAGTGAAGAGATTAAATTAGTTTCTACATATTTTAGAGAAAGAAAAGGAAGATGTGTGTGTTTTCTAAAGAGAGAAATACACACACCTAATGAGATGTACAAAAGGTTTCCTCTACCCCTCTATGGAAGTATGGAGGGGATATATATAGCCCTGGACATGATCTACTTACTACACTTGACATTTCTAGTCCCTGCATGTCTGGCTAATGGAAACTAATGTAATTCCGTATAAGTTGACATATTTTAAGGCTAACAAGGTTTGATCCTTTAACAAGCCTATGGTAATTTATATGCTATGACAGGTAGTGAGTGTTGATTTTTCGTTTCCCCCTTTATGTTATAATTTATTATACACCCGAGAGAAAGAGAGAATCCCAAACACTTATGTGAGGTGCTAGTATGTACTTTCCGTGCTTTTAATTACGAGGTCTAGAAGGTTGTGTTGTAAAATACTTTTAAAGAGTAGGTAAAAATGACCCTCATATTGCTATCGTCTAGGTAGAAAAGCCCATTTGCTTGAGAACAAGCAAATCCCAAGTGTAGGGGTATTTGATGAGGTGTCATTTTATACACTTTTTCAGGGCCGTTTAACCACCTATATCATGTGTTTATGCCCAAAATAGGCACTTAATCGTTCCTTTTCAGGTATTTTGCATTTGGAAGGCATTTGGAAGAAATACACGTGACTAAGGCTCATTTAGAGAAGAAACGAACAAGTCTACGGACCTACACCAACATTGCTTAAGAATTTCTCCTCAAAAGCTGGAGACGGCATCACAGATTACATGTGACGCCGTCACAACGATATCCAAGACGGCATCACAAGATCTCAAGACGACGTCAGATTGTATGACCCAACCTATTATCTAGAATATTCTTGTCACGATGGCATCAGGTTGTAAAATTGCGTCACGTCGTTCGTTATTTTCCTATATATACCAAACCCGAAGATTAGGTTTTTAGGTGTGTAATTTAGAATTAAAAAGAGGTACGAAACCCTAGTTCGTTTATCGCAGCTGTTAAGGATGATTTTAGGGCTCAAAACTATTGTACTTCATTAAGTCATGTTCTTCATCAAGTAAGACTTATTTAATCATTCAATATGTCTTGTTGTGTGATTCTTATCTGTTCTTCCTTTATCTATAACATGCTTGGCTAAACCTTCTATTGTGTTTATTTATGATTGTATAAAACCTAGGATATAGATCTTAGTGGTGTTGTTCTTGTGATGAATATGCATGTTAGGTCTTAGAAAACTAGCTTTTGTCAGTATCGATGTTGATATGTCTAGGAAAACATGATTGTGTAGAAAGGATACCATCGGGTAACAGTCTTCATACTACCTTGCCCCCTATATGGTTGATCCACTCTTAATATATTTCAAATGCATTTAATATACTCTTAGGGGCCTTGTAATAGTCTTCATACTACCTTACTTGTGCGTTGCCTTAACGGAATATTAAATAGACGGCGGGTTCTTGTAATTCGTTTATGACTTAGGAAATAATTACATAGATAATCACAAGTGTGACAAAGCAACAACACTAGGAGAAGAAATCTAGGGAGTAATATATGATTAAATAAACACAGTAGTTTAGTTTATATTTAGTTTAATAGCTAAAACGAACCACCTCTCCAATATATGATTTTACCTGCTTTCATAAAATATAAAAACACAAAAAGAATCTTCTCTCAACCCTTAAAATTCTGTTAGACCGTGATCAAGCCTTCCCAACCTATTCCCCTAGAGAACGACAACAACCCCCGAGTATTGCATATACTACTACTACAACGCTTAGGTACTTTACCTAGGGAGTTGTAAAACTTCGTGTAGAAGTCTTACGATGACCGCATCAACTAACAACACTGGTTAGTTAACCCCCATATAAACCCTTTGTTTACTCTCATTTTAAGAGTAAGATACCTCTAGAACAACCCATTTTATAGTTGTTAGTTGCTTAAAGTGTAAAGTTTGTATTTCCCGAGTCTTGTGTCAATTTTGGTATGGTTGGAAATGTATAAAGTAGTCAAAACTCATGTATTTTTACTACCATCGCAATTATTGGTACATCCGAAGAACGAAGAATCACCGAAGGAATTATCCAAAATTATTACGGTCGTGAAGATGGTGAAATTACACCGAGTTTCGTAGCATAGTGTTAGTAAAAAAAAATTAAAAAATCAAACAAATTAGAAAAATCGCAAAAAAAAGAGAAGGAAAGTTTGAAGATAATCGTTTTGCAGTTACCGAAGGAATTACACAAAGGATCCATTATTCGTTGATACAAATCAACGATGTGGACTATTGTATAAAGTGGAAAATATCGCCACTTGCCTTGTAAAGTATATAATGTATGGGATGATTGGGAAGTTGACCGTTACGAGAACGCCAACTTAGGTTGTTGTTTTTGATCTATGATCAAGACGTTGTAAATAGTTGTGTCTTTATCATGGTAACGGTCGGGGAAAAAGTGTCTAGCAACTTGTATTTTAGACTTAATCTATTTATTTCGTAATTATTATTTAAAAACAATTTACTTCCCTTTCCTATTCATTAACCATGGGTATTACGTGACTGAATATGTGACCGAGCGTGCATGTCTATTCTGTCGTTACGGCCATGTATGCATGTCTCAGCTGCCTTGTTGGTTTATTACTATTGGTGAAAGTTAGAAGATCCATACCCTATATTACTCTACTATTCCTACTCTTTAGCTTGTTTGAGGTGGGAGTGAGCAGTCACATGTGTCTATCCCGTCATTACGGGTGTGTATGTGTGGTCTTTGTCGCCCTCCTGGAATATTGGTATCGATAAAGATTAGTTAGAGTAATCAACCCTAAGCCTTATCATAAAAACCCATTTTACCTTTATAAACTTGTTACTCCTTAGCTTTAGCGGGATGGGAGATGTTGTATCCGAGCAAGCTTATGATAGAATACTCGTCATGACCGAGCAATTGAGCGAATTAGTTACATGTTACCACATAGATTAGTTGAGTGATTTGAGTGTTTTCATCTTCCTATTTTGTGAGGTGTTTGGTTGTGTACTTGTAATAGATCAAATAAATGCTTTAACAGAAAATATCCTTAGGGATACATTTTTGTAAACTTCTAAAGGCTACTTGAGGACAAGTAGGATTCAAGTGGGGGGATATTTGATGACATCAAATAACGTCTATTTTATAGCATCATTTATCCCATGTAATTAACCTATTTTGTATAATTATTGCAAAGAATTGTTACTTAATCGTTTGTATTTGAGAATTGCAGTAATTATAGAGTACTTGGTGAATATTAGCAAAAGGCGCGCATTCTGGAGCTTAAACGAAGATATTTTGAAGATTATTGTTCTGACAACCAATACGTCGTATCCATCAAGGAAGATACGACGTATCTGTGCCTGCACTCACCAAAGACCACGAAGGACACAAGACCAATACGCCGTATCCAGGAAAGGCAATACGCCGTATTCAAGCTATATGGGAATAAAATATTCTGGAAGATATCAACGTAGGTCTACTCAAGAAATAACTCCAATAGCGTAACCAACACCTTGTTTACGCTGTATCGACCACCGACTCCAGGACCCTATAATATACAAAAACTCAAAAATGAGTTTTAAGTGTGCTAAATCATATTCTCGATACCTAAACCACAAAAGTTGATTTTCAGAGGAGAAAAAGTGCAGAAGAGGTCTTGCAACGCATTCCAATCCATAGGAGACAACGTGTAATTTCTTATACTTTTGTAATCGTTCAGTTTTTGGTATCATTCGTTAACTCGGTTAGTTTACCTTGGCTAAGCCATTACTCTTATATTAATTATGATGTTTGAAGGCTAATACCTTCGGGTATTAGCCATTATTATGAAGATCTGAATATTTAGTTTTGTTTATATCTCGATTTCTTAATTTATCGTTGTATGCTTGTTTATGTTTATCAATTTATACTTGTTTACGTGCTTTTGTATGCGACCTATCATTCAACTGGATCTAGTGATACGGGCCAAGTAATCTAGATGTCGGAATGGCTCTCCATATAGTGATTTATACATCTAGAATCATAGGATCACAAATATTGTCCTGCTAAATCCGTGCTAAGGATACGCTTCTGGCTTAACTAGTTATCAGATATTGCCTTTGGTTTATTGAACAAGTTGACTAGCAAGTAAACCTAGATAATTCAACAAATACGTTTTGATTCTATTGGATAGTTAGACAAGTGGACTACTAGAGTATAAATTGCCATTAAGCAGTAAGTGGGTAAAGTCTCTATAAGCTAGGGTTTAACAAGATCACCAATGCTTTAATCCCTAAGATAGATTATAATCAGCAAATAAGGATGCTTTATGCAGATGCTTTAATTATGATAGAATGAAGTCCCGCCTAAGTCTAAGAATGATATGCTACTTCGAGATAAGTAATCATTGCACTAAATAAATAAACCAACTTATAATCGGATTAATAATGGCTAATACAGTTTTTTTATCATAAGGCTTGACTGCTCTTTTATCTTCTGTTAATTTACTTGTGTGGGTTAAAGTGTCTTGAATTGATTGTAGTCACCACCAAACCCTTGCCAGTCTCTCAGGCTGAAAACCCCATTTTACCTGTTAAAATTAGGATTTGAACTAACATAGGATTAGCATAGGTTTGACTTAGATTAGAATTAACTAAGATTAGAAAACCAAAATATTAATAAATTGAGAGATTTAACCTCGCTTCAAGTGTTCGACACCCTACTTATCACGAATCTACCACCGACCGGGTACACTGCCCGTTAAAGTGTTGTTTTTGGTTAAGTCGGCACAATATAAATTTAAAACTTGAATCATAAAAATATACACCACACAACGACACATCAATTATGAATATTGTTTATCCAATATGCATGATGTATGATGGCATATGAATCTGTCGTTTGGTTTTTTAATTGCTTTTATGATTTCCATGCTATCGCTTTGTTTGGTTTTTTATATTCGTTGATCTCATCTAATTAATTGGTTATTAATATTATTTTTTTTGTGATTATTGTTGCCCAAATCGTAAACCCTACCCTAGGGTTTAATCTTAATCATAATTGAGAATTTGTTTTGAGGATTTGGATGTGCGTACTGCGGGTAGTGTAAGGTTGTTGTTGGTGGTGGAATGGAGCGTGCTTTCTTGAGCCAAAAGGGTAGTAAGGGAGGGAGAGGTGTAAAGGAGAAGAGTATCAATAAGAATAAGATGAATATTGCAGGTATTGGTTTATTTACGACGTCAGATGATACTCTGAATGAAGTTACTCCAGTTTCTGTTGTAAAGGAGGTTGAAACACCATATGTGGTTAACAGGACTGTGGAGAAGGAAAAGCTAAGCTCTGTGGAAGATACTACTGTTCTGGGATCCTTTCCACCATTATCTACGCCGGTTACTACTTCGGCTGGTAATGCCCCTGGTAAGTCTTCGTATGCTAATGTTACTGGTAAATCAAGTGGGAAGAAACTGAATATTCGTACTTTGTTTACACCAGGGGGTAATGGGATTGATGTGGTTGTCCCGATGAAGTCTATTCGAGCTATAAGTAAACGATTTGTTAATATTGCATATGGTTTTTTCTTGGGGAAGCGAGTGGCATACCCTGTTGTTGCAAACTATGTTAGAAACACTTCGGGTAAATATGGGCTTGTTCGTTCTATGTTCAGTTCGTCTACCAGATTATTCTCCTTTCAATTTAGCTCCATGGACGGATTAGATGCTATGCTTGAAAATGGTTCATGGTTTATCCGGAATCACCCGCTTATTTTGAAGAAATGACATCCGGATGAGAACCTGTTGAAAGAAGATGTTAGTACTATTCCAGTTTGGGTTAAACTCCATGGTGTACCTGTTACGGCCTTCAGCGGGGATGGCTTGAGTGCCATTGCTACTAAACTGGGTACTCCTCTAATGCTTGACTCTTATACATCTGACATGTGCATGCAATCTTGGGGTAGGTCAAGCCATGCTAGAGTTATGATTGAGCTTCGAGCTGATGTGGAGTTGAAAGATAACATCGTCATGGCTATGCCTAAAATTATTGGGGAGGGCCATTGTATATGCAATGTCCGTGTTGAGTATGAGTGGAAACCTCCTAGGTGTGCGTCTTGTATGGTTTTTGGACATATTCATGAGGAATGTCCGAAGAATGCAGGTGCTGGTGAGAAGAAGACTCTGAAGAAGCCTAGTCAAACTTCTCGAGGTGTTCCGTTTGGTCAGGAAATGGGTTTTAAACCTCAGAAAGAATATAGACCTGTTCTCAAAAAGCCTACTGCTAGCTCTAGCGGTAATAAGAAGAAAGGTATGGTAACTTCTATTGAGGTTAGTAATTCAAATCCATTTGAAGCTCTTAATTCAGTCGATAATGATATGGATTTAGGTACCAATGGGGAGACTACTAATTTGATATATAACGAGGCTACTTCAAGTAGATCCTTTTTATGAATATCGATAATAGTAGTACTCGGACTACTCCTATTATTGATAAAATCGAAAAGTTTGAAGAATTACTTACTAGTGGGAAAGCTACTCTTGTGGATGAAGCTGATAATCCTTTGAAGAAGATAGAGTTTCTGGATGATTATGATAGTGAAGATGAGGTTGCATCAATTGATAATGATATGGCTCGTTCTATGGCTTCAGAAAGGGTAGGCTTTGGCACTCAAAGTTTGCTGGAACAATGGATGGATTCGTATGGTAATGGTGACTATGATGAAGACCCATACGATGATGATATGTACGAAGGTCAGGATCTTCCTCAAGAGTTTCAACCTATATGTGATAATCTGGATATCCGAGTTCGAGGTCGCAAGAAGAAATAAATTTATGTTTCTTTTGTCTAGTTATTTTGTGTACCTTCCTTTTAGGAAGTAGCTTTGCCCATGTAACGGGCGGAGATGTGAGACTCACCCTCATCCTTTGTACTTAAATGTTTTTTGGCGTAATAAAATTTACCAAAGAAACCTTTTAAAAATAAAAATAAAAACCTTAATCTTCGGGTTGAAGCTTTTTTAATGTTTGTAGTTAGAAACTTAAGACTGTAGATTTTTTTTACATCCATATTGTCAATGTTCTTGGTTCGGAACTTCGGATGGTAATAAGGAATCGATTGAATACGTCAATTACCCATCGTCCCGCTGCGGAGCGCGGGCCGATATACTCGTTTATAAAACAAAGTCAAACATCATGAACTTTTTGTCATATTATATTACGTATTTACAGTTACTGGGTAATATTTTCAATTCGCGGTACAATTACAAGGCACATTTAGATAATATATCCAAAGATCTCGAAAATGAAAGAGCAAAAGCTGCTCCGTTTGGTACAAATATTACTGCATGATGGTGAAAATGATGGCTCAATAATACGTTTATTATGTAGCGTTTGTATGTGACTGATATATTCTTTATCTTCATTATTGGACTATTATTGTGTTTTTTTTCATAGTTAAATTTGTCTCTTCATTTGTATTGTTTTAATCTATGTATACATATGTCCACTTTAATTTAAAGACTAATGTCGTAAAATAATAGCCTACACATTTCGGTACTATAACATTTGTATGACTTGTTGTGTGAGATGTTGCTATACTGTTAAGATATTCTTTACAAAAAATGTTACCGAAATGAGTTGTTGTGTGAGACGTTGCTATAATATTTTTATGTGTATGCTTACGATATTTCTTTCTGAAAGTGTATTTATGATACTTTTTACTATAGCAAGTTAATATTTGATATTACACGAGTCATTCAGACCTGTGCGCGATGCACACATGTTATATCTAATTGTTCATTGCGCAATGTGCGATGCACCGTTCTTGTTCATTTGATCCTTGCAGTTAAGGAACACTACTTCAATGGGCTTAGATGTTGATTGAATGTCACAGTCATCCAAATTTCTATCGTTGATTATCTGACAACAACAAAAAATATAATTAGACTAGATAATTAAAAAAATGCTACTGAATTTGGAATGAAAATAGGCTTGGGCCGAGAAAAATGGTTAATTCAGTGCTTTTACGTGGTACTACCCCCGTCCCAAAATAAGTGTCCAGTTTGACTTTACAGAGGCAAACTGGTTTATTTTTGTGTGCGTTATATAATATTTGATGCAAAATATATGAATTTTTTGGGTTTTAAGTGTATTTTTATCGGTATAATTTTCTTTAAGTATTGTATAACAAAAAAAAAATATTTAAGGTCAAATTTGAACCAGTTTGAGTTTGAAAAGTCAAACTGAACACTTATTTTAAGACGAAGAAAGTACTAAATAAACAAAGAAATTCCATGTGAATACAACAACATGACCCATATAAAATGTCCAAACTGAGTTGATTATTATAAGGTACTAAATCAGGAAAAATGTCATACAACCCTCTTGCCTTTACACTCTCACACACATATAAAAAATGATACTACAACCGAACACATTACTAAAACATGTATTTTTTAACAACAATGAGACACCAACACAACATCTTTAATTGGTTTTATCTTATGGGTCAAATGGCTAATGATAACCTCAAATATTTGATATTTTTTAGTGTCAATTTTTTCACGAAAATACTTGCAATTGTCTTATAAATACTTGAATTCGATACTTTTACGGTTATTTTGTTGTTTTCAGGTAAAATGCAAGTATGAGACAAGAAACACGGGTAATGCACTAAAAATGAAGAAAACACGGATTCTTACGAGATTTTACGGTATAAACCCTACGATAGTGTTACGCCGTAACCTATTCAAAGCAAGACACGTCATCCAGCAACATTACGGCGTAACCACACGCAAGGTTTACGTCGTAACATTATTATTATAGAAGGACGAGTCATCCGAGTCAGCATTACGGCATAACATGGACACTTGATTATGCCGTAACATCTTTTAAGCTTGCAAGATGGAAAGTACGCGTCAGCAGTTTACGGCATAAACCTCTAAAAGATTATGCCGTAACATATTCGAAATCTATAAATAAAGGCCTCATTCAGACAATTCAAGAGCATCCATTCTACAACCATTCCACCACAGCTCTAAGAAGCGACCAAGGCTTCTATACCTCGAAGAATTCCACCAGAAGTCCAAGGGAGATCACACTTAACTTACTTTTGTATTTAATC